>CAEGAG010314673.1:0-215766 GCA_903067065.1 Brachyrhaphis terrabensis
TCCTCTTGCTCCTATTTCATGTCCGAATGTAAACCATTTTGTACCCGTATAGTTAAAATTATTTTTTCTTGTCGTTGTGTAATTTACAGATTTAAATTGCCATTAAAATCATCAAGTCTTGCATGTATTTTATTTCAGTTTTAGATTCAGTTTTATTTCAGTTTTAGATCACATCTGATGTGAAGTGAGTGAAACTGAGGATCACAAAATCCAAACTGTCAATGCAGCACACCGGTGTGCATTTTGCTCACAAGTATTTGATGATTGCGCTGTGTTTTAGTCTTCGTTTTTCCGCCAGAATAACTATTCTGGCTCACAATCAACTGATTGTGAGCCTCTTCATTAACAGCATGCTATGCACTTATGTTTCAAAAAAAAAAAAATCAACTGCTTGTGTGGTAGTTCAAAAAAGTATCCCAACATTGAGGCATTTTGAATTATTTTTCATAAAGTTTGGGATGAACCATGTCAGTGCCAATTATTAGCTTTTTATTTTTATCTAGACAATGTAGTTAGCGTTATGATGAAATAAATAAATAAATAAGACAAGATCACTGAATGGTTGATTTTAAATCTTTTTTCATCGTGTTTCTTCAGACACTGTCCTTATAGATTCTGAATAGCAAAGGAGAAGTTAACTGTTTTCTTTTTTGATGTTATATTTTAGATCTCAACTGTTGCATTCTTTTCCTATAGTTCTGTATACTCAGTGGTGACTTTCTGTATGTGCCATTTAGCTCTCTGCTCAGGGCATCCTTTTGCTAGGAGGTGGCTCAACCAGGAAAACTGAAAGAAACAATTGAATCACCCTGTACAATTTTCTCTTCCTTATTTGCATACTGAGTCAGTGAGAACTGGGTGTGCCCCAGTGTCTAAAACTCATTGTGTGGTCATGCACGACCTGGATTATTCTAACAAATAGACCAATAAATAGGTATTTAAACAATCAGTTCTGATGTAGACTTGCATAGTTTTGCTGTGATTCTTGATAAGGGATACTGTTGCTAAAAAAAGCTCCAATGCCCCTGCACACAGCAGCATGTTTGGCAATGAGGGGATTTTGTTGGCTTAAATAGGTTGTGTTTGCAATAATCAACATATGCATAGCTTCATGGGTGTCAAACAAAATTTAGGTGCATTCCCACCACTTACTGGGCCAGAGTGTGTGCATCAGTGGTACCTGTGAGTCAAAATTGAGGGAACTGAGAAAGGTGTAATCACTAAAATTAATCAAGATTTCATGTGTTAATCAGAAGGATGGATACCATCCTGGTTGGTGGAAAGTCATGACAGAGTCTCTCTGGCCCTTCTTATCAAAACAAGTTTGGCCTGAACTGTAAAAGCATGTTAGTAACTAGGCAACCACGTAGAAACGGTACAGGCTTCTCTAATTTAGGCTCTGAATAGCAGATTGAGATCGAAATTACTATAGTTACAAAATTAAGGTAATTGGAAGACAGCTGTTTGATTCCACTGTTTGTGTAAACCCAGCTCGATAACATCCTAATTCATAGATGTTCCTGAATATATTTATTTCCTGTGATAAAAACAAAAAAAGTCTTCTTTATTTATTTTCTGTCATTACTAAACAACAGTGTGCTGTGTTACAGTTATCAATATTGGCGTGCGGAGTCACTGGAGGTGACATTAATGCTATGTTCTATATAACAGTGCTATTATCAGACTAACTTTGGCAGCAATACGACCTGAGCGTATTTCTGCACAATCATGATCATAATCCTTCCTGTGTAGTTCCACCTAACAAGACTAGGAAGCACAAGGAAGCAACAAAATGACACAGTATTTTCAAGCTTTTGTTTCATCGGCTCTGGCTTGGCTGGCTTTGGTATGATCCCACAGATAATTGGAGACTAATGAGTTGGCTTAGGCTGATTTGGGGACATCCGTCCTTATGTTTTAGGCTGCTGTCCAGCCTCTATGGAGTCAAGACTGAATCTGGTAGCAGTTTTGTCAATGACAGGCAGCAAATAGCAATGAGCCACTCATGTGCGCTCAAAGTGCACCAGTTAGTGAGTCCATTTGCCAAGTTATTAAGCTGCATTTGGTTTTATTTTAGGTCAGCAGTAAAGTGCACTTACTCTTTCTATGTGTTAGGGTTGAGAGGCAGAAATAGCCATCTTCTGCTGCTGAGGACAGCAGGGCTGTCTGCTTTATAACAAAGCATAGCGCACATGCCTTTAGACAAACTTAAGCTTTTATTATCCATGCCCAGAAAGCATCGGGTTACGAGAAATAACTGTAGAAGGTAAAGTAGTAAAATAATAAGCATTGAAGCATATAATTCTAAAAATGTTTAAAATAAAACTACCACGACTTACTGAAATTGCATCTGCAAGTTAGAAATTTGAAACTTTCTACATTCTTCTTTCAAACTATTATTCAAGCTCAGTCAGATGGAGAGCCTCCATGAATGCAGTTTTTCAAGTCTTTGCACAGATTTTGTTTGAATTTTTGTAGGTCTTAACTTTTACTTGAATATTCTACCACTTGAATAGGTTTTGATGAAAGCTATCCCATTGTAGTTCTGATTTTATGTTGAGGCTTTTGAATCATCAACCCAGTCTCAAGTCTTTTGCAAATTCTGATGTTTCTTATGGCAGCCATTCAGGGGTGATTAAAGGCTTGTTCATACAGAGATTTACCCAAAGCTCCTCCTAGGAACTGAACTCTCCTGCCCAGCTTCTGCACAGTTCCACCAGACTAGTGGCAGCAGCAATTAGCCAACACCTAGTGGAACTGTGCATGTGCTGAGCTCATCATATGAACTACTTCTCAGTCCAATGCTCCTAAGAATGGGCATCATGGAGAAGAACTGTTATGATGATGTGCTGAAGGCAGAATGTTGGAAAGAGCGGGAGCTTCTTAAAGAGACAGAGATCAATTTCAAAGTATCCAAGTTATTTTTGACATATATATAATCTTAATAACAACTGAAAGTAGTTTATTTGATTGTGGTATAAAATGGCACTATATACCTGGAAAATACATAAATTCTCCCTATAAATTTTGGTCGCATCTGACTGTATTTCTCTTGTCAACTATGTGATTGTTATTCACTGCAAACAGGAACTCTAATGGCTAAAATTGAAACTGCATCCACATACTCACACTTGCTGTGTGTATTCTCTGAACTGTGCCAAATATGCACACACTGTGCACTGTCCTTCATTTCCCACAATCAAATTAAATCAAACTGGTTTGAATACAAATGCACCTGACATTGACTTTTTATTTGTGAAAAACTTCCAAAACCATCAGTAATTTTCTTTCCACTTCACAAATTGTCGCTACCTCGTGTCGTTCTAGCTCAATGTACAACACATTGAATTGGGAGCAAAATGCAAAAAATGGTTTTGCCAGTAACTGTAGATAATGACTTCAGATGGGAATAAACAAAAGTTGCAAAGGAATAAAGAAAACATTTTTTGTTTGAATCCATGCTCAAAAATAGGTTTTGAGTTACAAAAACATCCTGATGGCTGCAGGGTTCAAGGGCATGCGAAATTTAATGTGTGCTAGACGAAAGGAGAAATTTCTTTCAAATGAAGGAGCAAAAAAAATTGTAACAATGAAAAGGACCTCAGCTGGGAGGTAATAGAGACACAAACCCTTTGAGTGACACCAAGGAGGGTGACTTGTGCTGCTTCGTGAATAAGATTAGAGGAAGGAATGGGGAAGAAGATGGCCTACGGAGGCCTTAGCTCATAGATGTCTCATTAAACTGCATGCCATGTCAGTCAGAGGCAAAGGGGTGTTTTGTGAGCCAGCCTCAATCTGTAGGTGATCCAGGAGTCACTTCTAATAAAGCAACCATACTTAGCAAATGGGAAGAATGCAGAGTAGAAGTCTTGTTTTGTGCGTCCTCATGGGATGCAAGGCTGAGCGAAAGTTCACATTCATGTTTAGTGGAAACTGCCAACATATTTTAGTCCACTCTAAAATATGTTAAGTATTTTAAATGGATATGGGAGATTATGCGCCGCCATTTGTCTACATCACTTTTCTTACCTTGTCTCCTCTTAGATTTTGATATGCATTGTACGCCTTAGGCAAAAATAAATTGACTACTCTCACAAATCTTGTGATCCTCATCTTTCAATCTCTACAGTGTGTATGTTAAAGTAGCACATTTGTTGGACCTAGAATGAAGAAATATGATGGATGGAGCTGTTGGTATAATCAATAGCCAGCACAAATTATCTTTGCGGCTCCACAGTTCCCTCCATCTGTAAGGGATGATGAAAGAATCTTCTGAAAACAAACACTAAGTGTTTCTCTTTCAATCACACTGCAAGACACAGACAAATACACATACTATCCCCATATGGGATCGGCAGATGCTTGGCAGTGAACTAAATGGCTATGTTAGACTCCATATGCTGTCTGATGCCTCTCAGCCACACTATGTCAGGCACTTACATCTGACAAATCCCCAGAAGATTATTGAGATTCCACAAAATCGAAGTTATGCCTTTGACTGCAATAGAGGTATTCCCAAAGTCTGGAGATTTCCATGTTTCAAAGTGAGGTTCGTCATCAGTGTGACATACTAAAAATATGGCACGTTCATTTTGGACTCATGGTAGTACCTGTCACAATATTTTAATCTAATTAGAAGATGGATCACTTCTATCTCCATGTATTAATCTTATATCAGTCTGATCATGACAATAAATTTCATACTTGATGATATTGCCTTGAGAAGCAGACTGTGGTGAGCATCCTCTCTATTCCAGGGGAAATCAATGTATCTTAATGATAGATCATTAGTTGCTGGGCAAAAGGGAGAGATGAATGGGGGAATTTTAAGTGGAAACAACTGATTCCAAGCTAATAAAAAAAACAGGTTTGTTGAAGGAAGTTACATACCCTTTTTTGTTATCTCTATACCACAAATCATTATTTTGATGTTTTACCAAAACTTCAAACCCTGTTGAACTATTTTCACATTTTGTCACTTTAATACCACAAACCTCAATGGATTTTATTGGCATTTTACATGACAGGCATATATTAATTTAATAAACCAACACAAAACACAAATTCAAAGTTTGCTGTGCATTTCTATTCATTCAACTTTTACTTTGAAATCCCTGGTCATTTCCATACTAACCTCCGATATTCATCAAATTAATTTACTTCACATGTGTGCCAACCACAGCTATATGTTTTCTTTTTTAAACAATGTGATAGAAATTGTGTATCATCCTCACAACATTATGGTGCCTCTGCTTTTCCCCATGATCTTATCATTTTACCATGTATGGTGTGTTCTTCATTCTGCAGAATTCTGTTTGTTTGCTAATGTTCTTTAGCAAACATCTGAGGCCTTCACAGAACAAAAAACTAAATATTTGAAAGAAAAAAAAAAGCATTTGCCTTAATTACATTTTAAATGTGCTACTTTGGTTTTTTCCAAAACATAAAATCCTTCTAAATCCACTCAAGTTTGTCATTGTAAGGTAATTAAATGTAAAAGGAAATATATGTATGCCAGCTAATGTGTCTTGTTTCTATGGGATTATGCCTTCCCTTTCTCCAAGCTCCAACCCTTATGAAAACTAAAATTTACATTCCAGTTTACTGCTCTTTCTAATTCCAAGTCTGCTGGATTTATCTTTAAAGTCCTAAATATTTAATTAATCTTAGAATTAATCCTACATCTAAACTTAAAAATGATGAACACACTCGGCCCATATTTTCTGGTTTCTTCATCAGTTTCTCTGTCGCTGCAGTAGTGTAATAAATGTAATTCACACACTTGAATTTCAGGCTCCAAATTTGTCATGCCCAGCTCTTACAGTGTATCTTCACAAGCGGCTCGTGTTCATTATTCCTACAGTTTTGTTAAATTGCAGAATTTCTAAGAAAAGTGCACTTGATGGTACTTTATCAAACCATGAATCCTAAAGCCTTCTTTGGGATCTGCAGGTGCAGCAACCAGGGTGTAAAATGTAGCTGTTCTTAGTAAAGGAACACCTGTACACCAGCTTACCTGAACAACCATTAAAGCACACATGTGGGATCAGTATTCAACGCAGAATAAAAAAAAAGACAGGGACTTTTGTTAAAGTACACGTTGAAAACACAAATCTGAGATATGTTGCATTATTATACTAAGTTCTGTGACTTGTTTTGGGTATGTTTATGTTTACTAACTATTCATGTGAAAAAGTTCAGATTTTTCTGAGTAGTTTTATATGCTTTATTGAACTAAAATCAGGAGTATAAAATCTGCTTTTGAAAACGTCTTCTGAGCTTCTGTTCCCGTGAACATCTTTCACCAAATTCCATGGCATCCACTGTTTTGTCTCCTCTCTAGTAAATATAGCCCGACAATCAATGCAGCATAGCGTTTCCAGAGTTATATCTTCATCCATATTTGGAGTTACTCTTTCCAAAAGCAATCACAGTGCCAATTGCAGAAGCAGATCAGTCATGGAGAGTAAGATTTTACTCAGCACAGAAAAAAATCAGCATGAAAGGAGTGATAGTTGTGTCTACAGTCCTGGAGGCGTTTCAATTTAGACTCTAGTCATTTCATGTTTAACCAAACCAAAGCAGAACAGATTCAGTCTGAATCATTACTTTTTGCTTTTCACTGGTCCAAAAACATCACTATATTCCCAGAGGAATGGAATTTCACAACACCTCTGCAGAATCAAACAACTACCTGAAAGCCAGTTTTGTGGATTAGTGTGGGCATGAAGTTCAGCAAGCGAGTGTGTGTGTGTGTGTTGTCTTGTCTTTTGCATTCTCAAGACTCCTAAGACGTCTGTGAGGTTAGGCTTTGGCATTTTGATGAAGCTAAGTTGAAATATCTTATTTCAGGCATGTGATCAATTAGGAGTTTAGCTATTTTGATTGCAATTCATATAAGGTCTTAAAAAGTCAACTGAATAAAAGTCTTAAATTCACTTTAAGGACATTGAAAAGTTTTAAATATTAAACATGTTTATACTAGATTTTAAATTTCATTTAGCTGTACAATTGTACCATTGTTCATTCATTGCTTCTTTCACCATTTTTATGTAAATTTTGGCTTTATTACTGTGACAAAATTACAGGTCCCATAATGCAGGGTAGCAAGCAACCTTTTCTGAAATATTTCATAAAAAATTCTGCTCCTTAAGCTACCTTGTTTTTCAGTAGGTGGTAATTAAAATCACCACATCCTTTATCCTGGTAAGCTGTTTACAGGAATGGCAATGAAGATTACTATACACTGTAACATGGTATTGAAGTTTTTCAACTATTTTTAAATTAAATAGCTGCATTTAGGTTTAAATTTTTTACAATGTTGTTTCAATTCATAATTCCTTTTCAAACTGAGTTAAATAATGGTCCAGGATTTGACAATACTTCTTGTCAATTTATATTCTCTTTTACATATTTTGCAAGCTTTCTAGAGCCTGTTCATGGGAACCAACCCTAGAGCATGCTTACTGGTTGTAGGCATGTTGTTTGTGGTGATGTACAGTATTTGGTTTAGTCTGATGAAAAATAAGTTTACATTTAGTTTCAGACCATAAAACCTTTCAATTTATATTTTTCATTCCGCCTTACATCTTCAGTGGTTGTAGGTCTCTTTGGTGACTTGCGGTGGCAGTCTTCATCTTGTCTGGTCACTTGGTTTAGGAGAGCAAGTCTCATTTAAGGACTTTTTTTTCAACATGTTCCCTATCTGTGCTGCTTTCATCAACTAGCCAATTTATTGAATTTAATAAAACGTAAATGTTGCTATTTTTGCTTTTATGTCTTATGATGATGTGGGTTTTAGCCCTGTTGTTCTCTACCGGCTCCCTTGGTATTTCCACCTCACTTTAATGCTAAGCGCATCTGGTACATTGTATGTATTCTGGATCTTTACACATCCTCTACTCTGGTAATATTTATAGGACTGTCTACGGGGCATATTAACTCTGCCTGCACATGGAGTCACATTTAGCTGGTTTTGCTTTTGAGCTGAAAGAATGGGCTTCCTGCTATTCAGGGACTTGTTATGCCATAAAAGTTTTTCTTCTTCCTCCTATTCTGGGTTGAATTTCTTCCCCAGTTATTAGTGATTTAGTACACTTCCAAAAATCTAATTTCTTTGTTGATGTTACATTTTAGCCTTTGTATGCTTTTCTGAAGAACTTAAAGTAACAAATGTGTAGGAAAAGATTCTTGGATTGAATTCAAATGTTTTAGCCAAGATGATCAAGACAACTCATTTCATCTCAATGTTCGTAAGAATCTCTTTTGTTTTAGTCTTTGTCTTTTGGAGACAAATGAGGTCACAGGGACAAGTGCTTGCAGTCAAGTATAAGCATTTGAATGAAAAAGTATTTGTTCAATGAAATACTTATATTTTAATCTCAAACAAAATTTCTAAAGTAAACATTATCTTATTTTCTAATCTTCCTTTTCTTCCCTTTTTCCTTTTATTTTTAGGCTCTGCTCTGCAGCGTCGCTGGCTATTGTTCCAACTCCTGATGCAGGTGTGGCTAGCGGCAAATCCATCTCTAAGTGATCGCCACTGCCCTAAGAGTTGTCGCTGTGATGGAAAAATTGTCTACTGTGAGTCAAGCGCCTTTCGTGATGTCCCCAAGAACCTTTCAGGAGGCTGCGAGGGCCTGTCGCTGCGGTACAACAGCCTCTCCAGTCTTCGCGCAGGACAGTTTGTTGGCCTCAACCACCTTATTTGGCTCTACTTGGACCATAATTACATTGCCTCTGTGGATGCAATGGCATTCCAGGGGGTCCGCAGGCTTAAAGAACTGATTCTAAGTTCAAACAAGATCACATCGCTCCATAATACAACATTTCATCCTGTCCCTAATTTGCGGAATTTGGACCTGTCATACAATAAATTGCAAGCCTTGCAACTTGGGCAATTCCAAGGGTTACGTAAACTTGTTAGTCTTCACATACGATCTAATTCACTAAAAACTCTCCCAATGCGTCTTTTTCAAGATTGCAGAAATCTTGAATTCCTTGATCTTGGTTACAATCGCCTCCGGAGTATCACTCGAAATGCACTTTCTGGACTTGTCAAACTCACTGAGTTGCATTTGGAGCACAATCAGTTCTCCAAGATCAATTTTTCCCATTTTCCTCGGCTCTACAATCTACGGGCTCTTTACCTGCAGTGGAATCGCATTCGATCAATGAGCCAGGGCCTGACTTGGACCTGGGCCTCTGTCCAAAAACTGGATCTGTCAGGGAATGAACTGACAGAAGTAGATCCCGTAGTTTACCAATGCTTACCAAACCTTCAGACTCTCAACCTGGACTCTAATAAGCTGACAAATGTTTCTCAGGAGGTTGTTGATGCTTGGATCTCACTGACCATGATTAGTTTAGCAGGAAATGTTTGGGACTGTAGCCCTGCCATCTGTCCTCTTGTGGCTTGGCTGAGAAATTTTAGAGGGGCAAAAGAGACCACAATGATTTGTGCCTCTCCCAAGAAAGCTCAAGGAGAGAAAGTGATGGATGCGATTGAAGCATTTGGGGTTTGCCAATCCAACCAAGGCCCAGTACTCACAGTGAACATTACTCCAAACCTATCCAGGATCCCTGTACAGACAGAACATAACCCATCTGTTCTGGCTTTGACAACAAGCTCGGGAAAGAGATCTGAGGGATCTCTTTGGGGTCCTACTTCATTGGCAGTTACCCCACCTGTTGCACTTCCTCCAGAGCAGGACTTAGAGCCTGTCTCCTTCCATAAGATTGTGGCTGGAAGTGTTGCCCTGTTTCTGTCCGTTGCAATGATCCTCTTGGTAATTTATGTGTCCTGGAAGCGCTACCCTAATAGCGTGAAACAGCTCCAGGAGCACTCTGCCGCGGCTCGCAAGCGTCGCAAGAAACCCCGAGAGACGGAGCGCACCCTTAGCTCCCCTCTGCAGGAGTACTATGTGGACTACAAGCCCAATAATTCTGAGGCCATGGATGTGCTCGTCAATGGAACTGGACCATGCACCTACACCATCTCAGGCTCCCGAGAATGCGAGGTATGGCACACTACTAACACTACGCTCAAATCAATTGAATAAAATTATGACACAAACAATTCTTTTGCTTTTAACGTAATACTTCATGTTTTCTGATGGGTGTTTCACCTAAGCCCAATCTCTTCTCACATGCGTTGTTTGCTATGTCACAAAACAGCATAGAAATACAGACAAAATTTTTTTTAAGCTTGTTTATGTCCGTGTTTGTATGCTTTTTTCAGTATTTTTATAGAACCAATTTTTTGTCAGCATTAAAGCTTAAGGACGGCACCTACACACTGGATGTGAATGACAGTAGCACTCTTTTTTCCCACTAAATGGAGCTTCCTCAGAGCAAATGACTTCACACTTTTTCTTGACACAGCTATGACTCAAGATAGTTGTTGAAAAGCTTTGCAGTCCCCCAACAGCATTGCCTTTCAGCTTTCCTTTCTTCCCTTTTATACTATGGCTGTAGCTCCTTGCTTGTTTGCTCACTTGCCTAATTGATTAGTCAAGCATAAACTGAAATGAATACTTTCACTGGCCGTTGACACTTAAATTCACATTCGTGGAGGTAGAGAAAAAAGTATTTGTTGCTCACAGACAGAAACAGTCTTTGATAGTCCTTAAAGGAGTGTGAATTCTTTGAAATGTTTTACACACAGGCAAGTGATTTTCTTCAAAAAAAAGTATTTACACACCACATCAATGCTGGAATAACACATTTCTCCGCTTGCTTTCACTTACCCTCCTCTTATGTACTTGACCCGCAGTATAAGGATAAGGTTAAACTCTTATTCCAAGAAATACTTACCTCTGATTTTCCAGGTTACATTTTACATTTATTCACTATTTCACTAATCACATTAGAATTGTGATTATTGTGCCTTTAGTTCATTTACAACCTAGTACTACTAAAAGTACTGCTAGAAAATTAGGTTTAGAAAACTACTAAAATATTTCTGCGATGTCACATATAGCTGCGTTCTTGAAAATATAATACTATTTATGCAGGGGAACTTGCTGAAGTGCTAGGCTAATTTAAAAATGGTTGCTATTTATTTTCAGATAACGTGTTTCATATATCATGCATAAACTAGTGCTGTCAATTGATGAAAACATATCAGATTAATCACATTATAGGACTGATTAATCAAGATGAATCACTATGTTTAACTTCGTAAGCTTGAAATGTAAATACTGAAGCATGCATGAGCAACACTGTCCTTGTTTTTTGCCACGTACAAAGTGAGGAAGTGTAGTTTTATTTCTCATCTATTTGGTGTGTAGTAACCACATGGTAAATGTGATTACCCACGGATGTCCAGGGATATCCGGTAAAGGCAGTAAATGTACCGTCTGCCAGTTGTTGTGTTTTAGCTGCCTCTTTGATGTTGTACAGTTTATGTATTCTTTTTACAATAGTTTTTGTTGAAGTCTGTCAGCGTTGTCTGACAAGTGTGGCTTGATGTTGTAAAATCGGCCTGAATTAGCATGTTTGCTAGTGTCAGCGAAAATGTGCTTTGCTAGAAGATGGTCTTTTAAACACTTTGCGATTTGGTGAAAAATGTATTGTTGCAATATGTACATACCACCTTGATTTTATCCACAGCTCTATCAGGGAGTTTTATCAAGCTACATTTGGTGCTGAGCACACCAGTTTGACTCAACTTGCTCATCGTTTCACTCACATTTGCGACTTTGCGTTGTTGACCAAAGACTGTGTGATGCATTGTTGTGAATCAAATCAGGAGAGAGGACATAATAGGTTATGCAATTAATTAGCATTATATAATATCACATTAAACTTTTTAGATCAATGTCAATGTTTTCAGCCTTAGCATAAATTTAGGCTTTACTTTGCTGTTCTAGTTCATTCAGTATGGACACATTTCACGAAAGAAGTTGCTCACCTGCTTTCTAAAATTAGCACTTTGCTTTTAAAAGTTGTAAAATGACTGCTTTAACTGAATCTCTACGACTCGTCACTACATGAACAGCTGTCTAAGCAATGTAGAGTCAGTCATACACAGACAAGCAGCTTCAATCTGTCTTTTAACTGTGAACATCATTTTAAAGTAAAACATGCTTCGATTGTTAGAGAAAAAAATAATTGATCAAAAAAGTTGTGTGGACAGCCTATGCTATCACTTTGCAAGCTGTCGACAGAAAAATGCTTTAGTTTAGATTTTGGGAGGTTAGGGTCTCTGATATTAATCATTTAAAATTGTCTTCAAATCTGGTGACAAACCAAATTATTAATATATGAAAAATTTTGTAAGTGGAAGCATATATGCACTAATAAAAATCGTTTGGCTGCAGTTCATTGCATACAGGACTATGTCACTTTCCAATTAAATTGCTTAGTTTTCAATGTCATTTATTTCATAGTCTTAGATAATAGGTAAATTACGATGGGCACATATAATTATTATTGATATTATTAGTTCAAGGTCATTGTATTAATTGCAATAATCTTCACTTGAAGAATCAGACAGTTTCTTATCATTGGCATTTGGATTAATCAAGGCCTTTTCTCAGTTGATTATGGTACAACCACTTCACAACATTTATTTTCATTTAATGTGACAAACCACCATAGAGTAGCATATAGTTCTAAAGTGAAATTCTTCACTAATAAAATTCTGAAAGGTTTGGCCGGAGAATGGGTTCTGTCCCCTTTTACCTTAAATACCCCTAAAGAAAATTCTGTGCCACCAGATGTCACATATATAGCATTAATTCAATAAAATGTAATTTCAAGGCACTTTTTAAAAAACACCAATTTATATACAGAGATATATAGTCAATTCAATCAAAATGTACAGAAAGATTCAAAACTAATAAACTCTGAATTTGGCTCTACTTTTGGAAGGTACTGTATTAGCCAAAATGGTCACAAAAATATTTAAAATACAAACGTTATTTCCTTATGAACGCCTACTTTGCATCATCCCCAAAAGTTCACTCTTTTATATATACAAACACTGGCTGTGCACCATGTGGATGTTGTCTACTCTGGTTTGGGTCGCCTTTTAATCAGCTCTTATCGAATCCCAAGGATAGAGATGGGCAACTCTGGTCTTAAAGGGCTGTTGTTCAGCTTGTCTTAAATGTCTTCCTGCTCCAAACAACTGTTTCACATCACTTCACACTATCACTTTGTTCTACAGGGACCTAATAATTTATCTCAGATAGAACAGACAAAAATAGAAAACATGCGGCAGAATTGCTAACCCCTGAAGTAACGTTTCCAAACAGACTTATTAGATCTTAAGGGAGTTATTAATTCCAGGATTTACATTTAGGTCTTGTGTTATGCAAAATATAGTATTAAACTACAGTAAGTGAAATCAGCTCACAATAAAAATCTTAACTCATCTCAGCCTTCCTTTTTATTGTATAGTCTTTTGCAGATACTCTTGAAAATACACCTTGTCTTTCCTTATCTGTCCTTCCCTCTCACCTTACAAAATGGTGGAATGGTAAGACAGGAGCTATCCATCAGCAGTCCACGAAGTCCTGAGTTCATCTCAGAATGTGCTCTGATCTTGTTTCTACATTTTGTTGCCTTAGCGTAGACATAAATCACTGGACAGAACATGGCAGCGCTTGCAGCACTCTGCCCACCTCGCAGCATTGCTTCCGCTTTTCGCCGTTAGGTACGTAGCAGCTTATGTTCATTCATCCTCGGGCAAGAGTTTCTTATTCCTCCTCTGTCACTTTTACCATTCTTTTCAATCTGGATTTTTGTGCCACAGTATATAGCAACTTCTTTATATTATTGTCCTTGCTCTCAGGTCCACTTGCCTCGGTGTTTGGCAACCTTTTTAGTGAAATATCAGAAGATAGTGGAATCCTCATTTCCTTGTGTCACTTCAATCAGAGCAGACTTTCCCCCCCGTCATTTCATTTTGATTTTCCTTTTATCTGTTCCACTGTAGCTGCACTCCTGAGGTGCACAGTGGACTTCACCTGATTTCATGTTTGATGTCACCTCTTTTATGTGTCAGAACATCATTTTATGCCTCCTGGCACTTATTTTGCCAATGCACTTTGTAATCTGGCAACACTACATAATAACATATGCTCTCTTTTCTCTCTTCGTTTTCCTGCCTTTTCATTTTGTTAAATATTGATGGGTCCAGGAAAACGGCCATCATCAGATTTCCCCAAGTTGATTTGTGGCTCTTTACAGTTTACAGGCAGAAGATACAAGAAGGAATTTGTTGTTTGGGCTTTTTCCTTCTTTTAAAAGCCTCTCATAAGTGCTTGACTTAGGATCTTTATCCTCCATTCTCTAACTTATGACTCAGGCTCCTTACTAGGTTTCTTCTTTAAAAAAAGAGGAGAAGCAGATAGCCATAAAAATTATCAAATACAAACATTTGTCTCTTAAATGTACATCTAAATACATTGATTTTATATAGATTTTTCCAATAATTACAATAAATAATAATAAATACTGTATATATATATATATATTTTTTTGCTTAAATTTTTGTACTTAGAAGAAGAAACATGATGCATGTTAAAAACAGGCTGAGAAATCCTAGTTGGTGTTGAATCTAATTCTTTGATGAGCCCACGTTGTCTGCTTGATTGAAGCCTTTCCTTTCAGTGAAGGCTTCTTTTTTTCTTTTTGTTATATTCCTGTTTACCCTTTTGACTCCAGCAACTTTCTCTGATACTCCTGCTGACAATTTCCAAAGCCCAGTGAAGTCTTAACTGCACCACAGAACCAGATCAGCACATGACACCTGGCTTTTTAAAGTGTTGCAAAGAAGCATTTGAAGTACTTCTCATAGCTCATAGTGACACTTTAGAGGAGGAAAAAGTGATGTTTTGATATTGAAGATTTTCTCACAATCATTCCAACACTATATTTCTTCTTCATATCTGTCTCTGTTCACTGTCAGGAGAATAATATATAATCATTTGTGTTGTATCACAGCCTCTACTTTTATAGAAAACTAATTAAAATCTTGACAAGTCATTCGTTTAGGCGTTTGACAAGTTATCAAGAGGGATGAATGCTAATGTGTATTCAGGTAAATTATATTTTTATTTTTGTAGAACACACATGTTCAGATCACTGAAAATGACCAATGAGAGACATTGTTTTCATTTCGGAAAAGAGGAAATAATTTTGCAGTTTTATAAAGGAGATGTTTAAATTTGCAAAATGTCATTTGATTGTCACCATAGCGAAATATAAGTTTTTACATTTATGAATATATAATAAATTATAAATCTTGAAATAGAAAATGCAAGAATTTGCATTTAATTTCTAAACTGATAACTCAACAAAAATATTACTTCTACGAATGAATTAAAAAAAAAAAAATTGATGACTTTCCACTTCATTCCTCACCAGAGTTAAATAATCAGTAAGCAAAGGATAAAGAGATAAATTAACATATAGACAACCTGGACTAAATATTTTCCCCAGGCATAATTTCTGATTAAATTTTCTTTTTGCCACAGTATTTTTATTTCAAAAGAGAGACAAATAATTAACAGTTAATAGAATGAATTATTAAATTAAGTTAAAAAAGGCAGATGTTTTTCCAATGCTTACTTGTGACAATAGTATTTATGTTGTGCTGATTACACCCCACTAATTCCCAATTTCACCAAAATGAAAAACAAGCAAAAAAAACCTTGCAAACTGAATAAACACAACAAATAATAGCTGTACCAGTTGTTTTCCTTTAAACTATTTACACATTAGGACTGATCTTACCACAGTATTTGTTATGCTGATAACACCCTGCTTGTTTCAAATTTTAGCAGAATAAAAGTAACCTGAGTAAGCAAACAAACTAATGAGACAATACAACACATGTATTATGTAGATTATATGTTTTTCCAAAGATCTGGTTACACATTAACTATATTTGTTACCACAGTATTTCCGCCATGTTGCTGAAACCCTGCTAATTCTCTATTCAACACTATAAAGGGAAATTACCTAATACTGTATCTAACAATCAAATACCTTGAAAAAAACCCTCATCAACCAAACACAGAAACTGCCTGTGCTTAATGTTTTTCCTTTGCACTAATTACACATTATCTGTTCTTGTTACAGCAGTATTTCAGGTTAGGCAGACAACACCATGCTGTTTCCATATTTCACCAGGATAAAATACCAATATTTCAGGGCTGTCAGTCAACAAAAATATTTAATTGCAATTAATCCTACAATTTTGTTCAAGAATAATCAATAGTAATGATTAGCTTTTCCCCCTTCACACTTAAATATACCTGCTTTCTGTGTTAATGGTATTGTAAATTTGCATTAGGAATTTTAACTTCTTTACTTAGGCAATATTTTGCTATTCATTGATCAAGTAAAGTTGTACGTAAAACTTCATACAACATTAGACTTAACATTATTTATACCCCTGACAAATTTCTATTTATTTACAGTTAAATACATATATCAAATTAAAAAGTATTGTGACAATTTTTTCTTTTTTTTTTTTCATGTGTTGCAATGATCTCTGCACCTTGAGGTCATAACAGTCCTTTGCTGTCACTCTAGTCTTAAAGTCTCCTTCCAGAGATTCTCTGTAGGATAAGTCAGGATTCTTGCTGGTCTATCTTGCTATTACTTCCACTCAGAAGAAAAGCCCTGTTCAAATGAATGGATTACCTAAAAGCAATTATCTCAAATGTGTTAGTAATTTTCAGCCTATCTATATCATGAATTCCCATAGTTGCCTATGAAGAGTTTTCAAATGTGCATTGCAAAATTCACATAAGTTATGTTCTACTCATAAATCTCTGGAACTTTGCAAGAATATATGAGAGCTTAGAGTAATTTTGAATTTTTTGCTCTTCACACTATCTAATTTAAAGTTAACATTGCTTAGGTAATAACACCTGGTGAAAGAAAACAAAATACTGTATAAATAAAAAAAACACACAAAAATCAAACATTTAAATTTGCCATGGTGGCAACACAAACACTGGCACACTAGCCAAGGATGAATTATCTAATTATAGTTCAGTGGAGAGGTTAAACTTCAACATGCTAGTGTCTTCAGTCTATAATAAACCAAGTGGGAGTCTTAAAACACGCACTGCGCCGACTGTGGGAAAACATCTCTCTTATCCGCTAATCCTGTCTGTTTCACACTCCTGTTCCATGCTGCTGCTTTCTACACTGCTGTTTGATCCATGCTTAATGAGGGTGGAAGATCACTAATGCAGCAATTACATTACCTGGAAAAGAGGCAAGAGTAATTCCTTTTCCTCATAGCTTTCTGTAACACAACCAAGGTGTATTGTTAGTGTTAAGCTTTGTAAGTTACACCTTCTTTGTTTTGTGTTTGACCAGTGATTAGCATTATGAAATTGCTGAATCTTTGGTATTTCTTGTTCATCTGTTTACATTTTCTATCCACTCATCAAGCAATCAGATCTCCTTTTCTGCTTCCAGTTTCAAAGTCCTTTTTCAAAGGTGTTCCCATTTATTTTACAGAGGTTCTGTTTTATTACCTCATATCTTCCTCTCTATCTGCTGATGAAGTGCTGCTCTCCTAAACCTTTCCATATGGATGAGGAAAGTAGTTTAACATATTGTAGTCGCGTCTAAGCGGATAAACCAGGATCCTTTGAGAGTGAATAAAAGGTGAGGGATAATATCACACTTAAGCCACACCTCAGAGAAGCCTGTGGTGGCATTCTACTTATCCTAACAATCTGTTTTGATATGCACAAAGCAGCAATTAACGTAATTTTCAAGCTACCATATTTTGAACATTGATGTGTGGAATTGTTTAAGGTCAAAATGATCTCTTTTAGAGCAACTGAGCATTAAAAAAAGTCAATAAAAATATTTTATTTTTGGTGTCAAATTTGCTTTAACTTATGAACTAAGACTACATTTTAGTGTGAGTTCTGTGAAGCGTTTGGCTCTTTCAATAATTTATCATCACTTTTTAACTTTAGAAGTCACTTGAAACACGCTTGTAAACTGACTTCCACTTGTAGTGTCCAGAAAAGCCCTCTGCCCTGCTTGAGGCAATTCATTGTAATGCTCTTGGTAACATGACTAGCATGCATTGCACAAAGAAACACCATGCCAGGATCAGACGCATTGCTCAATTAGATGAGTAGCGCTAAGGCTCCCTCTTGGAATAGGGCCCCCAGCTGGGGAGAAATATTCACACCTCCAAATGTTGCAGGCTGATTGTTGGGCTGCCAGAGGAAATTTTTCAAGCTGCAGTTCAAATGCAAAATGTTTTTTTTTTTTGTTTTGTTTTTTTTACTGTTGTCAAAGAGAAGCTCTGGCACCATATTTAGTGATGAGTTGAAAGCAGACGACATAATAAGGGTGAGCAGCAGCTCATCAGGTTTTTAATGTAATCTGTTGCCATGATTCCTCCAATGTTGTTGATTAAAAAATATATCAAGGGAAAGCTGAAACTGATGGTTGAGGTACAGAAACATCCATTATTTGCAAGGAAATTCCACAGATTGTGAGGGAATATCCTCACACAACCAACAAAAAATTTTAATTTTGTTGTAACCTAGCTTTATTACAGTAGTTATAAAGAGCATAATCTATTGATAGGATGTCTATTAGATGTGTGTATTTTAGAAAATTCAAGAGTTTTTTTCACTGCAGCTACCTTTTAATAGTTCTGATTTACTGAGAAATGTTTCAGAATATCAAATTATTCTACTTTTCAAAAGAAGACAGAAGTTAAAGTAGTTGTTTGTGTATTGGAGCAAAGAGAGAAGCAGATTTTTGCAACTAAATGCAAAAATGATGCTCTGTTTATATTCTTGGTGGTATGATCCTTCTCAGTAAGATTATACAGCGGTACTCCCACTTTTCCCTTAATTATGCTGCAAACCAGTAAGAAAGGCAAATATGAGTCATTGATTTTCCGGCATCTAAGCACACTGTTCTCATTTCAGCACATATGTGCAATCCTGCAGTGATGTGAAAAAATTCAAATCATTACTGTAACAGGCACAATGTTGTTTTATTTTTAAACCAGGGCAATTGCCACTGACAGAAACACTTATGCTAAACATTTGTGCATTTTTTTAATGCTAGTCCGTCATGAATGAGGTCTTTGGTAACTTTGTCTTTTGGGTGGTGTTTGGATTAATGGAAAATTAAGACTCACAGATCTCATAGATATTCGTTTCCACGGGATGTTTGGTTATTTGAAGCTGCTTTTCATTATTAGCATTTCTGCCTTTTAATCAGTAAATATGTGTCTAGGTACATGGTTATTGCAGATTCTTGGAACTACATTTAATTTATTTATTGTTTTTTCATATTCAAAGTGATAAAGCTCTGCATCAGAATTTTGTTTATGTTAACCCAAGGCAAATGTCAGCCCATCCCAGAGCTGTGAACTGCTTGTGCACTCATTGATTTTGACAGTATTTAGGCCAACCTGTCCTGCACATTCAGGAAGCAAAAGGTAAAGGCAGGAAATCTGAGTTTAAGGGCTGTAAGACATGTAGGAAGGCAAACACCTGGCAACACCATTGAGCCGTTGACAAGCAAAAAGAAAAAACGAGAAAAATCGGGTGGCCATACAGGCTTGTCAGCTGGGAGGTCAGACTGGGAAGTGTCTGTCCACATGAAAAATCTCTGTCCTTTGTCTGCAGATCATCCTCAAAGCCTCATCCTTACTTGATTGATTTCTATCAAATTATAAATGTATTGTGGCCTATGGTAATATGTCAGAGGACACAACCAGCAGATGTATGGTTAAAGATTTGATCTATAATCTGAAAATTCTGGCTTTGACTCCAGCTTTGTTCTGTCACATGTTGATGTGCTCCTTGGCAAGGCATTTAAACCTGTGCTTCCTACTGATCTGCCTCTCTGCGTGTGAAGGGGTGCATGTTTGTGAGTGTGATTCAGTGAATGTGGCTCTAGGCTGCATAAATTCAGAGCTACATAAATTCAGTCTGTTTTCAGGTTTAACAATGCTATCTATAACTTTTTTTTAAGTGTTGCCAAGAAGCATAAAAACTGTAAATTTGTCTTATAGTTTAGCACAAATTGTAAGCTTTGAAGCAGATGTAACTTTAGCATAATTAGGGGTTGTACGTCAATACCTACTATCAGATAGTAAATTTAGCTCTATTAGTCACTAATGGTTTGCAATTTGAGAAAAACACATAATACTGACAAATTATCACTGTTAAGTCTTTCACTATATCTGTTTTTTATAGAGTTACCAACATACTTAAAAGTGCCAAAGGCGTCTTTGGAACCGAGTGTTATCAATCACAGCGGTGAGAAGTCTTAGTTAAGTCAAAGCCAAAGCCAGAAAGCTAAAGTCACAGCACAATTCAACAGCTAATTCTTTTCTTTCTTCAAAGTAAGAGCAGCAAACACAGACGCAACACAATGTCAGGCTTAGCACACTCCTTTTCTTCTCTGGGACCAAACGTACTATCTTGGACTTGGCTAGACCAACATTGCACACTGAAGACAACTGAATAGCATCATGACATCTCATAACACTCCCAGTGGGAAGCACTGACTCTCAAAATCAAGAGGGTTCTCTAAGATTGTTTACTTATTAATTCAAGTCAAGTTACACACACATTTTAGATTTTCAAGACAATTTAATGCAGACCTCTTAAAGAAAAGTAAAGCCACTTTAATTAAAGTGGAAAAATCTTCAGTGTCATCTAATGTCTGGATGTGTTAGTGTCTTGTGGTTAAATAGCTAATTTCAGCAGAGGAAATGTAAGTGTAGAAAATACATTTGCAATTAAGGATACTTAATTAAGCCAAGATGGTTTGATTTACTTGATTTTTTTTTTTTTTTAGAATTCAGACACCAAAAAAAAAAAAAACAATTCTCACATGTTAGATTTTGTTTAAAAACTGTATTATATATGGGCTCAGAAAAAGTACTCCAACATATCAAAGTAGTGTACCAAGAACAAATAAGGAACAGCTGTTGAAGTTATGATTTTGCCACATCCTTTTGATATTACAAAAGAGCAAAGAGGCTGCAAGTCAGTTTCACAGTAAAGGTGAACAGTTTTGTAAAACCACCAGCAGTTTCGTTGCTTTCAGTTTTACTGTCTGGAACACTCACGTGCTTATATAATGCTGTAAGGGTGGTGTGTATATATATATATATATATATATATATATATATTTCACTCTGCATCAGAGCCGACTCTGTGTAAATGCTCACCTTTTTCTGACCACCACACAGCATAACCTTCATCTCTCTGGCCTGCAGTCTAATCCTGAAGGTTTCATTCTGTTGTGTTTTCTGTTCTTATTGAAGACATTTTCTCTGCTGTGTCAAGCACATATTATTTTTAGTTAATTACTTGTCTCTGACTACCTCCAGCATCCCACTCACTGTGGTCTCAGTGCACAGACCTGATGTACTGTAGGTTGTCTTCTGTTGCAGGAAATGTGCACCTCGCTTGATTGATGACTCTTCTCCAGCCGCCTTGCTTTAGTGCCGTGATGATTCTCATATGTCCAACTACCAAGAACATAAATATACATAATTCAGAGAATAATTCTCCAGCATCCATGTTATCACCATACATGGAGCTTTATAATTCAAACAGCAGGACTTAACAGGAACTTACAAACTCAGAAGGCGAATGTTTGTTATTCGCCTATTAACTACATTTCTAATAGTCTGCTAAAGACAGTCCTGCCTTAGAGTATAACAAGACACAAATGAAAAATGTCATAAAATCTTAGGGAATCTTTAAAAATAAAATAGAACTGTGTCTACTATTGATTGGATTAAGAGGGTAATAAAAGCACTGTATTGACAAAATTGACAATGAATACATTGTGCATTGATTGTTCTACAAAGCCAGTGAGGCTACTTAAAGACCAGGGACGAACTCCATACACAGTAGCCATTTCCTGGGATTTGAAAATGTGAAAATGATTACAGATAATGATAATCATAAAATGAGAGCAAAATCCACCTGAGCCTCATATGTATTATACATAATGACTTCCAATACCTTTGCAGCAGCCTGACTCCATAATTCAGAGTTTGTGCTCATTCCTTTGTAACAAAGAATGGCTCAATTTCACTATCTCCAAATAACATTTATGTATTTCAAGAGATATTCAGTGAAAATTTGAGGAAACTGTACATATATGGTGGATTTTATAAAAGCAAGCTGCTTGTAAGTGTTGTACAACAATTATCTGACATATTTAACATTAGGAGTGATTTCTTGAAGAAGCTTAGATGAGAATAGAGACGCAATAATGCACAGTGAGGGGTTTACAATACATTCATTATACAATATTCCAAGGAAAACAAAACAAAACAAAAAAAAATAAATAAAAATGGATGTTTCTTTGATATGTACGTCAAGTGTGGTCTGCCTGTTATAATTCCTGAAAAGAAGTCTATTTTCCAAAGCCTCAACGCAACAGTGTGACTTTTATTTCTGTTTACCAGTGCAGATTATGCTCACAATGGGCCACTGCTGACTGACTGTACTAGGATCCCTACCTTGCTAAAATCAGCAAATAAAGGTTGTCTTCAGCTGTTTCAAATTTTCAAAATAAAACTTTATGTATTTCTGATTTTCTAATTTTCATGTGAACCGCTCTAGGGCATATTAAGTTATGTCTGATATGGAAAGTTTCAAGCATAGAGTAATCACTTTCAATCTTGGACTCATTTTACCAGACAGAGCTTTATATCCCTTTGTAAGATGAACTTCACTTTGACAAGACATATTTTAATGATTTGTATTAAAAGATCTTGTGCCAAATGATCTCATCATACCTCATAGGATAGTCAGGTCCTTATGATTGAATTTGTGGTTGATCCACTTACTATATATAGCATTTTATACATTATTTGGAACTCCTGAATCACCAGTTCTCAAGTCACTTTTATGATATTTAGCAATTCAGCTATGAGTGGATCAAACTATGTGAGAGTGGCAAGAGAGCCATTTGTAATAAGTAGTTACCGTGAAGGTTGTGCTTCTAATACTTATAAGACAATAAGTGATATTTTTATGACAGACAATGTGAATTTTTAGACTGCTTTTAACAGCCAAAAATAATAATAGTACAATGTCAATATCTGTTGTTGTATAATTGTTCCAGAATTGTGGTTCCGGTCTACTCTGCATCTCCAGAGTTAGAACTAAACATGGAGAAGCACCATTCAGTTTTTTAAAAGCCCCACTGATCTGGAGCAAATGTCTAGAAATCTGCAAAAATGCTGAACAGGTGTTCTTTTAAATCAAGGCTAATAAAGCATTTATTTAGAACTGCCTTTGGTCAATGACAACTGGAACATAATAAAGCATAGTTTGTTTTTTAGCCTCTCAACACTTTATCCTCATTTTACCACTGCAATATTGTACTTGTTTGTTGTTTTATTTCCTTTTGATCCTGCAAAGTACTTTGAATTGCCTTGTTGAAATTGTGACATACAAATAAAATCACCTTATTTCCCCCCGCCCAAAAAAAAAAAAAAAAAGCCTAGTAATTCCTTCAGATGAAATATGCCATTTGATATCAGAGCGAGCAGTTTTTGACACCAACATTCGATTAAGGCCAAGTGAATTTCAGTTTTTGTTTTATTTCAAAACCATTCTTGCAATTGCCCTGTTAACTTTTGTAGATGGTCTAATTATATTTTGTTTATGTTTAGAATTTTGAAACAGACACTTTCAAAACCAGCGGTTTCTAAAATCAGCATTTTATGGCATTATACTGTAGCTATTAGAGGTACAAGTAAAACTCCACTCTAGGAAGTTAATACATTTAAAACAAGCATTTATTTGGAAAATGTGACCTCTCTACCAGCTTGCATGATATTTCATTAATCTTGTATTTAAGTAACCTAAGATGATGACTCTTTGAAAAGATTCTCGTCTTTAATACATTCAGTCCTCGTAACTGATATGCAATCTTCCAGGAAAAGTAAGATCCATAACACCGTCTTGCCACTGAATATAACCATTTAAAAGCAGTCAGTCTTAATGGATGGGGTCACTGCCCGACAAATTACATCGTTCATCATCAAATATAATTCTCTCCATGCACTCACCTTGTAAAGTGAACACTTAAATTGGGACGTTTTCTAAAGTGGTGTGACAGTCAATGCAAAAAGAACATTTTAATCACATTCTCCTCCAACTCACTTCTGATCTATTGAATGGTTCACCTTAGAAAATACATGCCTGATCAGCTCCTCTTTTGTGACATCACGAAGCCTCTTTTTGTGTAAAGAATGATTTCATTTTTGACAAAGAGTCGTTACCGTAGTGGAGGTACCCTGAACATTTAGAATTTTGCACTTCTATATTTTTGTAAGTGATGAGCTACTCTCAAATTAAACAGTTAAGCTGTTTTTTTTTTTATGTCCACTCTTTTTAGTCAAGATATACGGATTTTTTAAAATCTTCTAATTATAAAGGCGAGTGTGGCTCAGTAATCATCATCAGGATAACCTTATTTACGTCAACAAATTGATGTTTTTGACCTGTGACTTTTCTGTTTGAAGGTAAAATAATCCACACAGTGCACAAGTAAGAGTGAGCAGTTGGCATCAATCTGATTTCATTGAGTTCATTGGTTATTTAAATCTGAAGGTCAAAATAAAAATACAAGCATACGCAATGCAACAGTGTGTCACAATGTACAAAAGCTTTGTATGATGTTGTATAATATGTTGAGGAGAAGAACTGACAAAATTATGAATATTATGGAGCAATATGCATAGTTTAATAAAATATTTCAGAATTATAGCTACACAATTACAAAGGAGGAAGGTACAAGGACATTTCTTTTAAATGGTAACAGTATTGGAAAATGTTAATGACCTGCACTTGTATAGCACTTTATCAAATCCGAGGACTCCAAAGCATTTACACTAAATTCAATCTTTCACACATTCATAAACACATTTGCACACTGATGTAAAGTATACATAAGTAACTATTGGAAAATAAAGACATACAGAAGTGAAATGAAAATATTGAAATCCAGTACCATGCAAAAATAAATATAATCAGATTATAATCAAAATCTTAAGAATAATAAACATCTGAAAGGTGTGGTGTGTATTTGATTTCAGTCCACTGTACGCCAAAAATAAATTTAGTCAATCTATGTATGGTTATAAAAATAAATAATAATAAAATACACCCTTGCCAATTTTAGTAGCTATCCACGAACAAGACCAGACAAGGAGAATAGTATTCAAAGAAGATGGCCAAAGTTATCCATTAATGACTCGATCTAAAGTGATCTTATTTGTCGTATATGCGTATGCGCGTGAGTGTGCCTTACCGTGCAAGATCCACACAGTGATTTGTTGCTTGTCATGCTACTTTCTGTTTCTCTGATTTTTTTTTCCCTTTGTGGAATGTAGTAACCCCAAATCTATTAGGTCAGGTGAGGAAGATGGTAATGAAAGGCCACTGGAAGGGAAAATTACAAACTAAGTCCAAGTACAAGAGTAGACATAAGGCAAGAGGGGGAGGAAATGAGTAGATGGGCCGAGAATGATGTAGGGTTTGAAGATTAAGAAACATTGATAGTTGGAAAGGAGAGTGCGGCATACACACAGTCATGATCCTAGTTGTCACTGACCTGAGAGGGAAAGCCTGTTTGATTTACAGCCAATCAAAGTTTTTAATGTCTGTGCAGAGCATCATAATTTATTAGGATTATCATAAAATTGTGCTGGGAAAAGGAGTGGGGCACTTGTGCCTCCCTCTCAGAATGAATTACTTGCTGGGAGCGGAAGCGTCGATCTGACCAGCTTTCCCACTCTGTTGTTCTCCAGCCTTTCTCTGCAGCACAGGACCCACAACACATATTTAGCCTTTCATCTTTTAGACACAGCCAAGAAAACTAGGTATAGGAGAGATAAAAACTGTGTTTAATTTTTTGCCTCTACATCTGTTATTATTTTGTTTGTAGATAATCAAGTGTGCTGCTGCAAATAAAATGATTAAGTCCATAGTGGATTCCCACCATCACACCTTCATAGGAATCCTATATTGATTCCGGTAGGTCTTTGTGTTATTTTTTTTTGCTGTGCTCACTATTTAATTGAAAGAGTTTGTAAATGGGATCCTTGTTTCCTTAGGTGCTTTTATACAGATTGAAATGAACACTGACACTTATCCCCCATCATCTCCTGAGCCTTTTCACTCGATTTCAATCACACAGAAAATTGAAAGAGTCATTGAGAGGTATTGTGTGGAATGAAGGAGGGGGATTTCTGTTCTGTCCTTCCAAGATGGAGGGTCCTCTTCCCTTACTTAACCCTCTTTACCATGAAGAGTGGAGGCTGAATTAATTCACTCAGGACAGAGGGAAGTACGGTGGCTCTGAGGTGCAAACCACTTCAGCAAATTCAAAAACACAACATTAACGAAGCACATAATCAGGAATATCAATTCTCTTCTAGCCAAAAAACTCAAACTGGAGAGAAAACGTGGTAATTTCAAAAGTACAGAGGAGTATTTCCATCTTTCTACAGGTGTGTTTCAGTAAATTAAAATGTCATTAAATAAAGTTATTTGAGTGATATAGTTAAAAAAGTAATAGCAATAAAGCACGTACTAACGCTACTAATATGCATCACTATATGGAGAAGAGCAGACTACATACTTCAACTTGACGCTTTCTAGTGTTTTAGCATTCTAAATCAAATGTTTGCTGTGGATTAAGACTTTACACATGCCTGTACAGTCTGAAGATTGTCTGTTTGTTTTTAATATTGACCATAATTGACCGTTTTTCCAGTGTAGATTTAAAACTCATGGTGGCATGCCTTGATCATTTGTTACACTAATCTGTGTAGCAATAGAACAGCTGACTTTTGGGAGTTGGTTTATGGCCTGTACTACCATGACGCTCATAGGGAGTAGAAGGCGCTTGGAGACCAGAGACCTAATTAATCCAGACTCCCTTAATTACTCACACTCCTGTCCATTGTGCTCTCACCAGTCTTCTCACATTCACTTTCTCTCCTCCTCAATCCTTGTCTTTTTCCAGGTACTTTCCTGTTTTCTTTTTTTTTTTTTTTCATTTTTGTCCATATTTTGTGCCTTTCCCCTGTTCTTTCTTACTCTTTCTGGCTTACCATCTTGAATCAGGCTTGGGTGAATGGTGACAATATGTTCTGAGGTGATAAACAAGCCCAGGCTGCTGCAGAGGGCAGCTTAGGCAAAGCGATGGATTTCTCCGCTGCTGCCTGTGTTGCCATCTGAGAACCAGACAAAAGCCCAGCTGTAGGCAGCAGAGAGTGCCTTCACCACATTGCCTTTAGAGATATGTAATATTTCACAATGCAGGTGGTCGCAGTGTGGTTTGCAGGGCACAATGCCCCCAGGCACTGCACCCCCTGGTTGGAGATCATGACGGTTGTCTTGCAAAAACTGGATGCCTCTTTCCATCATGGCTGGATAAAAGGCTGTGGAAGCGAGTGTGTCCGACGCCAAGCCCGTTATGCTCAAAAATGCTGACTTTAATGACGCTGGGCGACCAAGCCCAGCCCACTCACTCTGTGCCCAGAAATAATGAGGCAGTAATTCCACCAGTGGCCATTCAGAATGACTGCACAGTGAATACTGATCAAGAATAACTGTTGACATACACGCACACCATGCTGGTTTGATAATGAGCCGCATGATTAACTCATCAGGGTTTGTTTGTGTTATTTGCAAGGAAGATGAAATATTTCAATGGCAGCTATCTGAAGGAAAAAAAGAAGGGGGTATTTTATTTTCCACAGTTTGATTGCTTTGGGATAGTTTGCTGTGTAAGTTTAGATTTTATTTCTCCACATAGCTTTTTTTTTTTTTCCACTGATCCTCTGTACATAACAATCCTGGAGCAATGTAAGACAACTATTATTTTTAAAAATAAAGATGAGGCAGTAGAAAGAAAACGTAATAAGCTAAGAACTGCTAAGTTAAAGAGAATCCAAGTTAGATATGTCTCTACCTCCTTCACAATGTCAGACGGTAAGACTTTAGTATCTCTTTTATTCTTTTGAATGTTGATAAAAGCAGACGTGCATTTAATTGATTAGTCCTCACAGTCTGCCTTGGACAAAATTACATTTTCTACAATTCAATATATGACATTTTTTGGCACATAATGTGTAACTTTATGGGTGTTTTATATCTGACATTATGTGATCTTCTACTGGCAGCTGTGTAACGCTTATGAATAGATTAGAAATGTGAAAATGTGTTTAGTTGGACATAGTGGAAGAAGCAGGAATTGCTTTTCTCACTAACTGCAAAATATAGAACTGATAAAAGATTTCTACATTTTTGTGCTGACTTGGCTGGTAAAGTGCTATCTTAAGTGAACAAATGTATTGTTTAGTGTGATCTTAAAACACTGACTTACTACACATATGCAGCATAATTTTACATTTTTATCATTTATTACTGAATCATGTGTATTATTGAGTCTTTTCTGGGTGTTGGAGACATAAATTTGGTGATATGTATATATGTTTTATATATTTAAAAAACACTTTCTTCCACAATAGCATATACCCAGAATTTGGCTAGGCTAAAAGAACCCAGTATTATTATTATTTATTATTTTTTGCTTATGTAGGTGTATTTATTTCAGTTTGCTAATTGTGTTTGTATCATTTTTTATCATTATTTTCCGTATTTGTATTAGAAATTAATTATATATAGTTTCATTTTATTCACAGTCTCTTTTAGAAATAGATTGAATATTGACAAAACTAAATGAAAAACAAGCTTATGTATGTAATAATCCAATTATTATATAATTAATGTTACTCTTGATTGAATACTGTGAATGTATTTTAGGAGTGATTTCATTCACCACATTAACTCCCGGTACATAAACCAGATGATGAAAAATGATGGAAGAGAAGGTGATAATTACGAGAATCAGATCTGTCTTATTTTCAATGGGCCATGATGTGATAAATGTCCTGAGGGATGACTTTTCATCTCTTCCCCTTTTATGCCTATAAAACAGGGCTATCAGGGTTATCTTGTATCCTTGCAGCCATCTCAATGAACACTTGGCAGATTTTTTCCCCTCCTTCCTCTTAGTCTATTTTTTGTATCTCATCTCCTATTTAATGCAGCATATTTTTTATTATCAATTTTTTGTTTCCAAAGGTAGAGATTATATTTCAAAATGGAAATCAGGTTGAGATAACTCTCTATTCCCTCCTTTCAATGTCACACATTAGCCAAGATTGCCTTCACTATGTTATATAAGAATTTGGGTTGGCATTTTGAAGTGAACTTGATTCCAGATGAGCTAAAAAAAAAAAATAATACTAATTATAATAATAATGAAAATATCATCTTTGTTTGTGACAACATATTAAGTATTTGAGTTTCCAGTGGAATTTCAGCAGTCCACAGTTTTTTACTCAGGCATTTTGAAAACCAATGGCCCCCAAAAAAATGCCATGTTACAAAATGCGGCTGAAAGTGTTATGCAAGTTTTGTGTGGTTCTCCTTAACACTCTCTGTAATCCCAAGATACTCCAAGACTGTGTGGGCCGGAGATCTGGGACACCACTCTAACTGGTGTCTGTAGTGACTCACCACCTCAACACAGTCTGCTAACCATCACATCCCTTGAGCGGCAAGCAAATATCCATGTTTAGTCTGCTCCAGTTTAGCTCCTTTCTCCCACATTCCTTTAGTTGATCTCATGATTCAGTTGCTTGTGTTTTTTTATTTATATATTTTTTAGTCTATTCAGTGTGGCCCATTTTCTCTCCTTCTGAGTGTGTTTTTGGGTCTCTCTGTGTCTTTATTTCTTTAGCTTTCTCTTTCCTAGGGCCTGCTCGGCATAATTTGCATGGCCTACTTTCTGCAGTGTGTGGTTTTGTTAATACCCACAAGCAGACACTTGAGCAGTAAATACTCCCCTTGCCGTGGCTAACAGTGGGCTTTCCAGTTTGAACTGTTCCACTAAAGGCCTGATCTGTGCAGTTACTGATACACCATCCTTGACTGCCCTTCCATTCAGGTACTACAGAAAATATGTGGCAAACTTCACCAAGTCTGGTAATAATGGAATCTCAATGGCTCATAAATTTATGTACAAATTTATTGACATTATTTGCGTATTGTTTATTTATACAGTTGTCTGCAATACTGCGAGTTTTCCTCTGCTCTGTTGTTGATGATTTTTAGTCTGAATGTCTCTGTTCAGATGAGTTTTCTTCTCATCTGGACATGGGCTGTCTGGCAGATTACAGAAAGCTTGTTGTCACAAGCGTTTTAAAATGGATAGTGATTTTAAACTGGATGGGCAGATCAATGCAGTAGTGACATTCAGCTTTCTTTCACCTGAGACATCTGTCCAAGTCATGTTTCTTGACCAAAAATGACTTCAAAACAATAATGTATGACTTTGTTAAAACTCAAACACTCCCTTCTTGGTCACATGGGGGATCTGACCCCCACACTATAAAATGCTTTCTCTCTGCAAATAAGAAAAACATTTTCACTTGCCATTTTTGAATCTGCTCTAAAGACTCACTTCTTCTCTTTGGCTACTGATCCTTTTTATGTTGTTTTTTCCTGTCACTCCTTATACTTGGATTTTATTTCTTTTTTTAAGTCATTTAATTTGTTATAAATTCAAAGCATTTTGTACATTTTTTAAAATAAATTTTTTCTTTGCCCTTTGATCTGTGCCTGCTGTTCTTACGGTGCTAAAAAAAAATGTAGTCGTACAGTAAATATCCTCCTATTTTTGTTCATCTTCTGATCCTTACCTATGGTCACAATATATGGAACATGACCAAAAACAATGAGATACAAGCTGGTGGAATGAGCTTCCTCTGCATATGGCTGGGTTCAGCATTAGAGATAAGAAATGGAGTTACGTTATCCTGGGGGAGCTCGAAGAAGAGTAGATCACATCAAAAAGAGGCAGTAAAGATATTTCAAGCATCTGATCAAAATGCCTCCTGGGTGCCCTCTTTTGGAGGGTTTCTAGGCACATGCCTTGGGGAAGAGACTTCGGGGCGCACTCAGAACCCGCTGGAGGGACTGTATGCAGTGCCTTGCTTAAGTATTTGAACCTTGTAAACGTTTGTTACATATTGTCACATTAAGACCACACATATAAATGTATTTTATTGGGATTTTATGGGGTGTAATTGTGAAGTGAAAATAAAATGATCCAGCAATGCCCCTGATTTAACACACCATAGTCCCACATTCCATGTTTGCCTACTACTAAACTGTGGCTCTAGCTGGATGTTTTGACTCCTTCTGAAAAGTGAACCTTAGCATTAGTATATGTGTCTGGTTTTCCCTCACATGCAACAATTTTGCATGTAGCTCAATATGTTCTCATCTGACTTAAACAACCTTCTTCCTCCTACTATTACACAGCAATTTGTATCACTTTTATTCAACAGTGGTTCTCCTTTTTTTTTTTTTTTTTACCAGATTTCTCCGGAGTTCTTGGTGATCTTGTCTTCCCTAACCATTTTTTGTTTGTTTTGATGGATTACCATACCTCGGTAGGTTTTGAGTTGTGTCATTCTATTTATGTCAAATGATAGACTGAACAGTGTTCAGTGAGATGTTCAAAGCTTGAAGTACTGTTTCATAATCTGCAACTGCAAACATATCTCCGAAATCTTCACTACACAGGTGTATTTTTAACATTAAATAGACAGATGGACCATATGTACTCATTAGTTGACTTTTGCACATGATTTTATTTAGGGGTATTATGGTAAAAGGGCATTGACGTTTTTTTTGTTGTAACTTGGCATACAGCTAAAAAGTTGAAAGGCAGTCAATACTTTTACAAGGCATTGTGTAGAGTGGAATGTGATCTATGTAATAAAAATGCATCAATGTGTGCATAAATGGATGACACACACTGTAAAGTTCTTTGTAAGACCCAAAACAATCTAAAAGGTGCTCTTCAAAAGTAAGCAATTAAATTTAATATAGGCTTTGTTGGCTCTGGATCCATGAAGCAACCTTTTCCACTTGATAAGCTGCCCAGTTTAGTACACTCTAAAGTTTACAGCATGGGGTTCTCTTCAAAGCAGACATCTTAGTTTTAATTCTGGACACTCAAAGCTTCCTTTCAAATGTAATATGAGCCTGTAAATGGCAAAGTCCAGTCAAGCATGGGCCACTCATGATTCTTCTACTTGGGAGAATCCTGCATCCCTGCTTCGAATTTCTTTTTTTTTTTTTTTCCAATTATGCTTATTGTGAAGTTAGAATAGCTGGAAACATATGCAAAGATTCAGTCCATTACACAGACTCTCTAGGTTCACCTTACTTGCATATTAGATTCAGTGTTTAGTGAGCCTTCCCCTTTTTGTAATGCTGGTGTTAAAAATATCGAGCCAGAAAGAGCTCCCCACACAGCCAAACCTTACAGTTATCTATATAGTGTATCTTTATAAATCTGTGGTGTTTCTCCTTAAAACTGTATGTAACAGAAATTCAGCACTTCACTGCACATCATCTGCACATCTGTATGTATCTCAGAATTTAGAGAAGCCATTGAGGAAAATAGATCTCAGAAAGCTAATCTCTCTGCTTTTACAAGGCTTTCTGGGACACCCAATTCCCAGGAGGAAGCCGTCTATGCACTATACACAAACCTCTGAGTTTGTGTTGTGCATTTTTTTAAGTTAATAGAAGATAGACGTGGCTTTCTGAGACAGGGGCAGCAAATAAAAGCTAGAAATAGGTGACAGAAACAGAAAGAAAAGACCAGGATTCATATGTAATGACTGACTGGTGGAAGATGAGAACTAGCTGTTTTTCATTTTACCATTTCACCTGTGTTTGTAAAGGAAATGTCTGTCACAATGAGGGTGATGTCGCCAGGACAGTGCATGTTTCCATGACAACTGAGATACCCAGTTTTCTGATTTGTGTTGTGCTGCTGCAAGAAATTATATCCCTAAGCAAGTTTGTGCTTGTCCTACAGAGGACACATATGAGAGCAACTCTACCTTGTTCTGTCCACAACTAGCAACCAATATGTTTCTATGCTACAGCTTCATCCTGCTTGGATACTTTGATCATTAACTGTGCATATTCCATAACATTCATGGCAGCTAGAGTGAATTTATAGTCTTGTCCCATGGTCCATCTAAAGTCTAATGTCCTCTCGGTCCAACATCCTGTCTAATAATGGAGCGATCAACTTGTCATTCTCCCGTTGGACTACCTTTGCCAATCAACAGGATACTGTAGTAGTCCTTCAGTCTGCAGACTGGCCAGGCCAGCAACAGATGAGGGAGGAAGAATGCACAGTTAATCTATTTCACTTAATGATCTATTATGACTTTGTTGAAAAATGCACCAATCAATCGACCGTATACTTGAATCAGACAACTTTCACGTGATTAGCACAGATTTTTGTTGTCAACCAACAATAACAGATATGTCAGAAAATGTGATATGGATTTGTTCATTTATTTATTTTATTGAACCTACTACCTTGAATCAATATACAAATATACACACAATGAAATTAACAATTCTGGTTTAGTTTCTACACAAAAAAGTGTTGTTTTTGTCAGAATGATATACATAATAATACTCACTTTTGTGAAGACTAGCATTGATGATGGTGGTTTTTGTGATTCCCTGCTCAGTCTTTCTGTAGGTTGTATTGTAAATGTGTTTGCCGGTACACAATCAAGTCAATGCAGAAAGAAGAATAGAGTCCAAGCAAAATCAGGGGCCACTTTTCTATTGTCACACAGTTGGAAAATGATGAGGCCAATCTGTTCCATGCAGGGATAGACAGGCCCCTGTAGGCTCACAGAGTCTGCAGCAGTACATTTATGTTATGTTCTTTCATCTCTCATTTTGGAAGCTGCAGGTGGGCTTTTTTCTAGAGCGTAGATTCATGTTCTCCCCTGGCTCTTCTTTCAAAGGTATGGCCAAACCTGCAGCAGAATACATTGTTTTCAAGCTATACCTACATTGGCCTCGAACTATTATTATTACAGAGGTTCACTTCACGTTCACCAAAGCACATTACGATGTGCTACATCAATGTATTACCTCTTGCTTTGGAGCCATCTCTAGGAAATACATATATTTGTTTTCAACAGTGGTTAAAAGTCAGTGAACCAGTCAGATATGAATGAGAACTAACTGTACAACTAATAAGATGATAACTTCCCCACCTCTCGGTCAATCATTATTGCTACAATAAGTCACATGAAGTAAATTGTATCTGTGCATCTAGAATAACACAAGAATACTCAACTGAATAGTAGTACAACCTTTGTTAGTAAAAGTGGACAATGCATTATTGGCAGAATGTACTTGTGTTCTTTACCAGCAATCTGTAAATCCACATGTGACAAGCTTGAGCTATCATAAACTTGTAGTTTTATTAATTATCAGTCCCATTCAGTTGTTCAAGGACTGTTATCACAAAGTTTTTTTTTTTTTTTTATCAATAGATATGGAGATTTGTGCCTGGACTGAAAATACCTGGGTTTTTTGTTGTTGTTTTTTTTTTTTTTTGGTGCCAATGTAAAATTTATGCAATGGTAAGGATGTGCATAAATATCTCACATACTCATACTCATAGTGACATAATCTCAAATTGAACAATTTCAGACAGAAATGTGTCAACATTTTAAAACATGCCTTATGAATATTTGTCCAGTCATTCAAATGGTCTAAGAAAAATGCATTCATTTATATCTAAATGAAATATTTATTTATTTATAAACAATTATTTTGTGGTGGCTCAAAAATGATCAGAAATTGAGTTGTAAACCATAATAAATGTCATGGTCTGTTGCAATATTACTTGAAATTAGCAATTTTAAGTAAGTTTATCTTGTACTTTTTGTTCATAATACTATAACAAACTTTAGTAATAAGGGAAAAGGGGATATAAAGCCATCCTTAATTCATGTTCATTATGCAAAAAGGGGAATAGGAACGGCTAGTGAATCTCACTATAATGCTGCCACAAACAAGTTATTTACCAGATCCATTGGCATTGTCAGAATTGATCGTATTACATCTTACAAAGCGATATTTTTTTATTGTGAGAGCAAGTCTGAAATTTCTATGACTTATTGAGGAAAAATAAATAGAAACAATTGCACACATATAGGGTTTGTTGTGTTGAAATGACTCAATCAATTACATAGAAAATTTCGGAAAAATGCATATGGCAAAACAATGTCTGTTTTTTTGTTATAATACTGTTGTATTAATGTAGTGCTGTTGTTTGATGGTCAATGATTGGTTAAATTACTTAAGTATAAATGACTCCATATCTCTTGTTGATATTACCCCTTAATAGGAGCTAACGGATATCAAATTAAATAAAACAAAATTCAGCATTTGCAGCAAAACATCAGCTGCATAAATTAAGTTGGTAAGAAAAAAATGAAACTGATGCAAGTGTAATGAGTGGTTAGTATACAGTCGGTTAAGAGAACATACATAAAAGCATTCCTTACATCCCTATATTAAATAAGAAATTATTTTAAACAGTCACTAAACATAGCAATTAGCAAGTAAAACTTGCTCAGATGTGAAGTCACATCCATATTTTTGCCATGCTATATATAACATTACCCATTTAAGCTTTTCTTGTGTTCTGCTTCGCACTTGCTTGTCACAAGACATGCACAAAAGCAGAGTCTATTTTACTCCTCTGTCTACAACACAGCTAACCGAGGTCGATGAAGTCAGTCTGGAGCTTGGTTGTCACATTTAGGGGTCATAACTGAAACACAACTCTTAACGACGTGCAGTAGAGACAGTATTAGACTGTGGCCTCTCAGTTCAGCAAGATGCAAATAGACTGGAAGTGTGCATTGATTTTCTCATCATGTCAAGACCATTCAGTTGTTCCAAATCCTTTCCCAGTCTCTCCCAATTAGCTTTCGGCCCATGGAACACTGTCAATCCCCATTTGCCCATCTGCCTATCAGTGGCTTCTTTCCACTGAAGCAAAGACATAGGAAAACGGGAAAAAGAAAAGGGGGAAATGAGGAAAAAGCAAGCCGGCAATGGCTAATTCTGTGTTTGGCTGCTAAAGTAAGGAAGGCTTGGCATATCAGTGCAAAACCACAGCCAGTAGGGGTGGCTTGGAAACGGAAGGACTCCCTGAGAGAGATACTGTTGTTTGGATGATAGAGTAAGGCACAATGCCCACTCACTCTTTTTGCAGCCATTTATCAATGAAAACAGAGGACTTGTTCTGTATACTGTATAACCTTTGCCAAAAAGTGATGTAGATTTCTCATTTCTCTCTCACTTTTATAAGTCTCACTTTCTGTCTGCCTTCCAATCTCCCCTTTGGGATTGATCTATCACTGCATGTGCTGCTCTGAACATTAGAGAATCTGGTCACGATAATGGCCTATCTGAGAAGACTTCAGCTGGATCCTTCACTTTCCCAAAAGGCTTTGGTGCTTGAAGTTGGCAGAGCTAGATTTTCTGTGATTGCTGGCTCATCATTCTCCTCTGGTTTCCTCTGCTTCCCCCTGTGAAACAAATAATAGTTCCTCTCTGAACTAAAAAGAATGACAAGATACATCCTCAGTTTCTCTGCAAATGCTGTTTGTTTCTTTAACTGTCAAAATATGTCCACACACCACAATGTTTTGTTTTTCCAGACTGTCAGGTGAGAAACCTACACTAAGCAAATGTTTTTTGAAGGAAATATATTATTTGTGCCAAATGTTATTGAAAACATTATGCCCATTTTGTGAGTACAAACCATTACAGTACAGTTCACCTTTTTCAGGTGGAAAAAAAAATATGACTTGCTTCCTTCACGTTGGAGGTTGGTGCTCTTTTAATGGAGATGTTCTAATATCTTGCCTTCTGGTTCAGACGTGATGGTGATAGATGGACTTTTGATCTCATCTGCAGTACCTTTTGGAAAACTGGTACTGGACATTTTACTTCCAGAGCCATAAGTCAAGTCCTTAAAAGGCAATGAATGGAATGATTGATTAAAATATTTAATGGGGCAATATTATTTATTTTCCAGGCACATAGTGCTATTTTATAGCACAATCATGTAACTGTGTTATCTTAAGTTTCTATTAAAATGCTGTATAGGACATACATGACTTAAGCAAAAGTTGACTTTGCATATAAACACCATAACATTTGGTTTCTGTCTCTTTAAGAAGCTCCTGCTCTTTCCGATATTCTGCCGTCAGTATCAGCATGTCATCAAGACAAATCTCCATAAAACCTTTACCAGCATTCTTAGGAGTCTTTCAGTGATAAGTAACTTGAATGATAAGCTAACCTGATTCACAGTCCCACCAGGTGTTTGCTAATTACTGCTGCCACTAGTCTGAAGCAGCTGAGTGAAAGAGTTCTGTGTTGGGGTATTTTGTGGGATTCAAGCTCGACTTGGAAACTCCAACTCTGAGGAGGAACAGCGTGGAAAAGTGAGACCTTAGTGAGACCAAGCTGAGCATCTAAATTGGAGGTTTTACATGCATAATCCATTTGGGAAGTAAATTCTGGCTTGGTTCAGATGTTGCTGGATGGAAATAACCAATATATTACCTGGGAATGCCATGGGTTACCCTAAAGTTAGCTGGAGAGGGACTGTTTGCCCAATGAGCATTAAGCAGAAGATGATTGATGGATAGATTTTGGGAGTATTTAGTATTGTCCCCTTGCAGGTAAATAGCATGTAATTTTATTCATATAAATTTGCTTTCCGCTTGGTTCTCTCTGACTGGTTTCATGATTTTGAGCTGTTTGAACTTGAAATATTTGCTCACACATGCAGATATGAGAATCCATGCTGTTGTCAAACCTTTGTTGTCCTCTCTTTCTTCACTCATTGTTTTTCGTTTTCAGTCATTGTCTTGACGGGTGGTGTAATTATTGAAGCCCCAGGGAGTCAGCTGGATTTTCAAAGTTTGTGTAAAGCCGGCAGGAAGCTGCCCACTAGCGGGGGGCAGAGCTGAAATATACACCGCTGCTTGCTAACCTCATCAACCAGAGGAAAACACCCGATAAGGAACAAACTTTAATGAACAACATTTTATTGTACAAACACCGATGTTGAAAAATTATAAACACACATATACACACCGAAAAACACTCACATAAATGATGGAACCTCACACAGCGAGGCGTGTGGACACACATTGTGGAAATGTAGCTGTCCGCCCCTGCACACAAACAGATAAAGTTGCCATTGCAGCGAGCTGCAGGCCGATAAATTTCCCCCAGCATTCCTTTATGGGTTGCGCTTTTTTATTCTGCTGCTGGGGTTTTATCTGGGGGCAGCAGTGACTGCATCCACATATCCTGGCCCTGGCACAGTCAGGTCTTCGCCCACAGTGCATCGGTTCTCACATGAGAAATTAGTTTTTTGATGAAAAGTCCTGGCATTCTAAGTCCTGATGGGACATTACTGTGGCCTTGCCCGCAGTGATCTAATCCAGCTGGGCCCAGGCATTGCCTGATATACTGGTGTGCAAGCAGAAAGACCAAGAGATTGAAGGGTTTAAATAGGAGAGGTGTAGAGTAAAAGCAATGGATTGAGCCGGAATGAATAGGACATACTCTCTGAGGAGAAACAGAGTTAGAGGATCTTCTATTAGAGATTCCATTTTTGGCATGTGTATGTCTATATCTCACCCATCTTGCTGACATATATTGTGCAGATTATCTTGCATGACTGTAGGCTCGCTGAAGGGTCAATATGGCATGTTTGAGGGTGTGAGTAGACAGAATAAACATCGACAACAAATAAAATAAGCAGCAGCACAAGCGGCAGCAGTAGCTGCGGTGTTGTTCGGATAAACTCACTACCGAGGAGCAGCCGGTGCAGAGGCTTCATGAAGGCATGTGGGTATGACTCATAGGTGGGCTATAATGACCACAGATGGCCATTAGCAAGGTGTGAGGTAAACAGGGAAGGCCCCAGGCCCCCAGTGTGGTGGAGGTGCTCACTGCTCAGTTATGACAGGCTCAAACTTGATATGGATCTAACGAGCCCCCTGGTAAATTGTGCTTGTAAGAGGAGTAAATCCCCTCTGTACCTGCTGGAGGCAAGTCTAACATTGGGTTACAAGTGGCACGCTAATTTTACTTTACACACCAAAAATAAACATTTGTCTTTCAATCTGATTTATCAGATTTAATTGCCTACATGTCGACTTTGTCTTTATGCATTTTAATTCAAATGTGACTTTGACAAATGTCCAAATAAAGATAGTTTGTGTTGGAAGATTATTAAGAATTTCCATAGGGTTCAAATTAAGTTTGATCTCTGTCCTTGACTTAGACAAGCTGATATAACATAAAACATTTCTTAAGTCCCTTTGAACCAGTTTCCAGTGTTAATTTGACTGCATGCATCTACAGTATGCAGCAGCATCTTGTTGCCCATTATATGGTCAAAGTGAACTAAGATGACAACCTTCTACTTCTTTCAATTTATTTGTGGTTGCAGATAGATTAACCTAACTGCAAGAACCGGAGCTTGCACTTTCTGAAGCTTTTTTCCGTTTTTTTTTTTTTTTTTTTTTTTTTTTTTTATGTGTTGAGGGACCCATTGAGTGAAGAACTCGGAAATCTCAACTGTGCAGAGGCTCATCTCTGCCTGAACAGCAGGTTTTGAAAGATTATTATCAAGAAAGGTACCAGAAGTGTATCTGTAGCTTGTATTTGAAGTAGTGGCTTTTGTGTGGGAGTCTGTAAATGTTTCCAGGTGTAAATAAATTACATAAAAACATTTAGGCTGTGGTGCTTTTGACAAGAAAATGTAAAAGATCAATATTTCTATGTATTTAAAAGATATATTTCTATAAATATATATGTTTTTATGCAGTTAAAGTCAATGATTTTGTTATGCTTCTGTAGAAATAATGGATAAATGGATGCAAAGACATTTTTATTCTTTAAAGAACTTATAAAACTTGATTTTTATTTTAGTCACAGTATCAATCACGGACTACACATTCACATCAGTAATTCTTAGGCAGCAGTGTGGTAGAAGTAAGAAATACTGCCACCTGCAGGTGGGAGTTATTAGTCACTTAAACCGTCTCTTTCTGGCTAGTTTGGCAGAAAGTATGCAGTAAAATCATAATTATGCATTTGCATGGAAAAATGCTGGGAATTGTTGATTTGCTTGATTTCCGTGATCAATGTAGGTATTCCATACCTCATTGTGTGACGCACTGTAACACCTTTATTGCCTTTTATTTTATATTATTTATGATATTTCACAGCAATATTTAGTATTCTAATTGCAAAACAGCAAAACGAGGTTTCTGTATCTTCAGTTGCATTGCTATTGTGGGTAGAGCTACTGTTATTCATTTAGATTTTTTTTAAAAATATGTTTATTTTTATTTTTCCTTCCATCATCTGATTCACTATTCCATTATTGTGGTTCTGAAAGTGAAACATAAATCCTTTCCAATGTTTTCCTGAGACATGGTATTTTAAACTAAGTCATTCTGAAATCACATCCTCCATGTCTTTGAAAAGTGTTATTTGTGTAGCTAATGCAAATAAACAATTGCAAAAATGTATCACTTAGCATAAATCTCAAAATAGTTATTAATCTGATGGCCCTTCTGTATTCTATGCATTGTCTGTTACTTATGTTTGTGTTTCCACACAGTTATATATAGTAACAAACATGGTAAAATCAATGCACAGTGTAATTTTTACATTTTTTTTTTTGTATTGATAATGACTTATTTCCAAGACAGCAATCCTCCATGCAAACTTTACTTAAGCATATTTCTTATGTGGCTTACAAGAAAGATTTTATTGTCTGCAATTGCACAAATGTGTTTGATTGCATTGGCTTCTTTGTATTTAAATTGTCAATGTATAATTTATTTCTCTAATGATTTTCTAACTTAAAAACATTTGTTTTGTTCAAAACTTGATTTAAACACTAGTAAGTCCATTAATTTCTTTTGGGACTACCTCATAGCATTGCTGCAATTCTACACCAGAAAAGACAAATGGTATAGAATAACCAGTGATTTAGTTAGATGCATATGTCATTTATATAAATAATAAACCATTTTGGCCCTAGAACTGACCCTTGAGGTACACCACATATAATATTCATGATTTTGGATATGTATTGGTTTCTTTGTTTCGCAGGGCCTGCACACTGAAACACTTCATGAAAAATTAAGTGACCACAGGGCTTTTTGAGGGCGCCACTGACAAAATCAGGCACTAGACAAACTTATCCAACAAATATCTTGACCTTGAGCTCATACTTGAATCATGCCAACACATGTATAGTTCCTTGTGAACAGACACAATTGCATCCATTTCCACAAATAAAATTAAATATAATGGTATGTTTTGAAAGATTTAACCCAGAGTATAAAGAATACAGGTAATGGTTGAATTTTTATTGAACAAGTTAGACAGGAATCTGGGCAAACCATACATGTTTAAGTAACTGTGAGTTCTGCAGGGAACAACATAATGGAAGTTCTAGTTTGAGGAAAAAACAGAACAAGAGTGCATGACTTTGCCTTTAGCAATTTTCTCTTGTTATGATTTAACATTTTTAATGACCTTCTTTCTCAGGCCACTATCAACCAAACCCAACACCCTGCACCCTCCTTCTCCTCCACTTCTTCCTAGTCTTTTTTTAAATATCACCTTGTACAAGGAGACTGTTTCAATGTTTTTTTTTTTTTTTTTTCCAGATTTCTTATGGTCTCAGTGGGGCTTTTATCCCCTGGGAGAAAAGAGCACAACTACCGCTAGCTCTAAATCTTTATCCACCAGAGGAGTGGTTAAGTTTTAAGGTACTAGACAGTACCTCTGCTGTTTCCAACATGTCTCTTAATCTCAACTCATTCATTTATAGATACCTTTTCTTTTCTGTTTTGCTGGTTTTCTGGAGAAACACAGCTGAGAATATTGGGTAGAAAAATTCTAGACTTGTTGCAGTTGCTTTGTGACAGTACTAATCATCTCCTGTCTACCTGCTGGTATCTGCTGCCACTATGTCAACAACCGCAAGCATAATTGGTACGTTCTGTCTGCTTGGGTCACATGATCTCAGTGAGCCCATAACTCACACACACATTGGAATACAACCTAAAACTGTGAGCACCACTCTGTTTCCTGCCAAATACTATCTGCATCTATGAATTATTAATAGGTCTGTGAACGATCTGGCTAGAAAGTGAAATGTTACAAGTCCTGCAGATTGTCGAACAGCATAGGTTGCTCCCCTTTTGTAATCTTTTACCATTTTTTAATCAAATTTAAGGTTTTTTGGTAAGCATGTTTTCTTGTGGCAACAATAGCAACCTACTTTCAGCCTGCTGACTTGCAGTGCACAGCAACATATCAAAGAGAGGCAGCCTGGCAGTCCTCAATGCTGTTTTGTCAATGCCTTCTTGTCTGCACTTCCTAACTCTTATTTGAAGTCTTTTTTAGGAAAATGTGGCTGTTGCTGCATGTAGCTGCTGTAAAAAGTCCCACAAACTAAAATTGTTTCAAAAAGTGGTGATTTTCTCACTAAACTCATATTTTGGAATTGACATTTACCAGCACACTTATTGAACTATCAGTGATAGTAAAAAATTGCCATTCTGAAGATGCAATTAGTTTTTAAGGTTTGTTTACCTTAATTTGTTCAGTAATTGGAATTTATTATGTTACATTAAATCGTTATTCTTAGTATAAGTTTTCACAATAACGTGAAAAGTCCAGCATTCCCCTCACTTTCTGTTTGAAACCATCCCTTAAGTTTACAAGCAAATAAGTTCATTCCTGTAGAACATGTATATATTTCTAAACATCTCATTGGTATCTTGAGTCGTCTTCCTTGAATAGCAACTTCCACACTGAAGAGCGTTGATAGCCCTACTTGTAAGCTTTTAAGTATGGTCTGTCCTCTGAATAGAAACAACAGAATTTTTGAGTGTCTGTCATGCGGTTGAAGATGAACATTTTTAAATTTTGGCCAGTATCTAATTTATGTGTCAAACTTCAATTTAAATAAATTGAAACAAATTATTAAGTAAATGTTTGTTTACTGTAGTCTTTTTCGCCTGTAACCTTCTCGATATTGCTAAAAGATAATGTCAAAAATAGACATTACTTTCAGATTTTAGTTCTTATAATTACTGTGCCTTTTGCACTTTTGCTTTCAGATGTTGCTTGGATGTATACAGGAGGGAAAACAATGTTATTAAGAGTCCGTAAAATAATCATGAATTACCTTGAATGTGAAAAGATCTGACAATTCCACATGCTCAGTCTCGTGGTTGCTCTTTGTAGTGAATTTCTGTAAAGAAACAAAAACATGTTTACTACTTACTTATTAGTCTGCTGTATGACTAAACTGTTCTTCATGCAGAATCAAACATAATTTTGTGCTTCATCCCTTCTCCTGAAGCTGAAAACTTCTTCAAAGAAAATGTCTTACAAAGCAAAAGTGTTTTTCAACTTTTTAGACTTTGAAATTTTCTACCCTGTCCTTTGTGGTTAGTCAAAATAAGAGTCTGATCTCAGAGGGACTGCCATGGGGTCTGGGCGTCCTTTGCGGTCCTTTATGGTGCATCAGGCCCGTGATGCTGCAGCTTTGCTCAGCTCAGCAGGTATCGGATGGTGCTGGATGCCAGGCAGACATAAGCGCAGAAACCCGTGGCATGGCTGGAGAAAATGAATCGCGTAAAAACAACACAATCTGACTGCAAATGAGCACAGGAGTAGACAGGCAGGCGGAGAATGGCGGGGCTAGGGTAAGGAAGGAAGCCAACAGGCCTCAAACCAGACGCTCTGATTCAACATCTCCAATCATTCACACTGCCTTGAGCCACAGCAGCAGTATTATAGGATCCATCAGGATTTTTTTTTTTCTTCCTCATTGAATCGCTCTGAGACTGACAGCTATCTACATTCGCTGACACCCAGGGTAGTAGAAGACTGCAGCGATCGAAGGGGGGTGCCAGGCTAATTGACTGTCTTCCAGCTGGTTGATGGCTGGCTGCGGAAGAAATTTGAGGCTACTCGATCACCAACATTTTTTTTTTCTTTTTACAGCCTGGAAGTCATGAATATTTTGGTGGAGATTTGTGAACTCTGCCGGCCAATTCTCTCTTTGTCTTCTACATAAAAATATGACTGTGGATGTGTGCGTCACTATCACTACTATCCTGGTTGTTGAGATTTTTTTTTTTTGTTTCTATTATGAAAACTGTCTCCACGCTCCAAATGCAGAAAATTAGAAGGAGCTGAGGGGGTCCAGTAAATAAAGCGTTTCAGAGGGTGAATTACTGAACAAATAAAGATGTATACCTGCAGCAAAACAGCAGGACCTCACAGTCTTTCCACAGCAGTGGAATCAGCCATGGATTAAATTATGTGTTCCAATTATTTGCTCTGGCCCACAACATTACAGATGGACTTTGTTTTCTTTTTTGTTGTTTCCCCCCCCTTTTTTGTAGATACTGCAGAAGCCTATACATCCAAGAAGTTTTGGAACAACTATCCATGGAGACAAAGAAAAAAAAAAGAATACAGCTAACCAAGTTCTTTCCAAAATAACTATTGGTTAATGTTAAACCAATAAACTATTCCCATAGCCGAAAACATTCTTTACATGTTTACACATTTTGAGAGTTTAAAAAGGACTTACATAGAAAGCTCTCTAATTTGTCACCAGAAATTTAGGACGAGATGCATTTATGGTTTATGTTTAATAGGCTATTCCAAGGAAATGAGGAAAGGAAGCAACCTGAGATAATTGTAGAGCCAATACAAACTTTGACTCTTGAGTCACATAAAAGCAAAAAACAAAACAAAACAAGATTTTAGACTTAGTCTTATGCTCTATAGATTTGATGCTTGATGTGGACTATTGATCTAAGTTTATTAAGTTTTTATCTTGAGTGAATGCAAGATGACATGTGAACCACAGATTGCAGCTGCTACACACGTTTTACAGTGAAAGGACGTATTTAATCACTAGCCAATGACATTCATGGATTGTGAGCTATTAATGTCTCACAAGAATCTGCTCATTTTTGTGCAGCTTCACAATAATGACCACAGGAAAGTCTTTCTAAATGAATGCCATATTAAATGACATTGGATCACTTCAGAAAATGATAAATGTCAGTTACCTCTGACATTTTCTTCCTGTTAAGCTGGCTCAGTCATTACAAGGGCTCGTCAGGCTGGAAATATAAAAACATCTGGTTGTGTTTATCCAGAAGTTATATATTATTTTATGATTTTACAGTCATGTGACTTGTCTATGCTGTTATTTTTAACCCAGATCACACCACCTTTGCTGGTTAGAATTGAACACAAAGGTTTTAAATGTGGATTCAGAAAACATTTCTCCATTATTGTTAAAAGTTCTCCAGCTCAGAGTGAGACGAAGAAATCCTTCCAAACCCCATTTAGCGCCCTCTTGGGCCCCTCAAGGGCTGCTGTCCTACATATTTAAGATGATCTATTTGAGTGAATAAGCTGCTTAGCATGTCATCAAGATATATATATATATATATATCAAAAAGAGCCCATGAGGAGTCACATCGGACACCAAAACTCTAGAAATCTGGGTCCTCTCTTATGTTCTCTCTTCTTTTTAGGAGAACTTCAGAAGAGCAACAGTCTGTAGTATCACAAACCCTCTTCTGTAATTAAAGTGCACCGGACCAACCTGGTGCGGTGTAGAACCAGGCTGGTTCTACACCGCACTATGACACTGTTCCAGTTCCAGTCGCAGCAGAGAAAAGCAAAAGCACCACATCTATGTTTGTGATAGTAGGATCTAAACTACATTCATCTCAGTAAATCATTTGGAATTGCTTTCTTACAAAGATTGCTTACAAAGATTCGATAATTAGTGACATCAATATCTTAGCTGCAGTTCTCTGGCAGTAGAAGTTGGGAATTGTAATGTTGGAGAGTTATATTTTCTCTGTCTTTTGCCCTTGATAGCAACTATAGTTCTTAGTTTTCTAAGCTGTAATTCTAATTATTTTTAGTTTTCATATATATATATCATAAAATTATATCTGCACTTTTGTACCTGGTTATTGACACACTGATGATAATGATTGTAGGCATGGTCAATTATGCCCAAATATTAAAACATTTTGCTTGAGGCAAAATAAATCAATTAATGCAGGCATGGAGCATTGGAGAAAAAAAAAAAATCACTACAGTGGTAATATTGCTGTTTTTATAAAAATAAAACTCTGATTCTCCTATTTTGAGTATTTCTTTTTTCTTTTTTTTCTTTTTTTCAGGTCAAATTTTAAACCAAACATATTGAATTTGGGTATTGAAGAAATAGCACCCATTATTTACAATTTAAATGGTCTCTTGAGTATTGCTGATAAACAAAATCTCATTCAAAGCTAATACTCATCTCAATTTGCAGCAGATACACACACAATGTGTGCATCAAAGTCGTCATATTGATTTAATGTAAGCTGCCTGAATGAGGGGAAAAAATGGCGTACATCGAGCCCATTCAGAGAGGGCTGCATTTGGAATTGATTTTGCAAGAAGATACAGTTTTTTTCTAGCATGGCCTAACGGTGGAATCTTTCAGGCCAATTATTACTTTTGATTCAACTATGACCATGGGAGATCAAATGTTGGGATGGGGGCTTGATGAACCATGAAAATATCACAGTCAACTCTCAGTCCAGCCACCTGCAGCTGGAGGTACAGATCTGAGGAGAAAGAAGCTCCTGTGGTTATGCAGCAAGGACACTTAACAGTAACAAGAAAAAAAATAATAATGAAGGTGTTCACTGGTAAATTTGAGCAGACTGTCTGATTTTCTTCTTCTAAGGGAAAAAAAATATGGTATATAAATAGATTAGATAGATAGATAGATAGAAAGAAGTGGTGTTGGCTCCACAGCTCTAGTTCTACCTCGCATTGACAAGCTGTCCACATCTCTCTGTAATTTAAGGACTTTACCCCAGAGAGCAGCTCTGAGTTATAACATTTCTCTTAACGCATTCTTCTTCTCTATTCTCTCTTTTAATCCTCTACCTATTTTCCTCTGCTCTATGCTTTTATTTTCATAATCTTCTTACCTTTTTGTCTGATTGCTTGGACCATGCACTTTTAATTGTTGCACCACACCTTTGGCATTTGAATGCTTTAAATGAATGAAGTCTATGTGAGATTTCAGCTTTAATGTTATTTATTTTCATAATTATTAAAAAAATACGTTTTGTAAGTATTGCTTAATTACATTGAAAAGCAATTTGATGTGACGTTTCTCACCGTGAGAGGGCGAGAAACGTCATTTCGATTCCCTTGTATGTCTGGACATGTAAGAGGAATTGACAATAAAGTTGAAAGTTGAAAGTTGAATTGGTGTAAAATTGTTGTTTAAGAGTATGACATTGGCATAGTTGCAATATGCAAGTACAAAGTGAAGAAACAAATATTGATTATGCTCAAAATTATTTTGGAAGTCATTTATTTAAAAAATTGCTTACATTTTAAGCCACCTACTGGCAGAAAATATGGCATAACTGTATATTTTTTTTTCAATTATCCCTATCAGCACTATAAAGTACTAGTCATAGTAGAAGTACCACTAATATTACTATTATGTAATTATTTAAATAATATGTGAAATGTTAGACAATGTAAAAAAAAACAAAAAAAAAAAAAAACAGTTCTGGTGTTTAAAGTACAAATAATTATGAATTTTCCCACTGTTATGTTTTTTGTGCTTTTTACCAAGTTAAAACCATATGAAAACAATTAACTCAGGGACATGTTTAGGTTTCCCCCCCAAGACCAGCTGGTTTCTCTCGAACTGCATTAAATCGAAAGTAACATTCCTCTTGCCGCTTCGAAAGCAATTTACTCCAACTCCTCTTTTATCCCAGCAAATGACAATGTAATTGTGTGCGGGCTCAAAAGACTGATGCTTTTAAAGCAGAACCAGAATAGCTCATCAAGGATTTAAACGGATGATGCACAGTTTAGAACGAGCAAGATAAGATGTGTTTCACCTGTCTCGTCAATGTTGACATTTCCATCAGCGAGTAAGAAATTAGAACTAGTCATTTTGGTTGCTAATTCTACAGCTTAGCAACCCCCGCCACCCTCTGTCAGTAAAGCTTCACTTCTGCCATAAACCTGCCACAGTGGCTTCCCATGCCATGTTCATACAAGTCATGCTCTAGAGGTACGCTCTAGTATTCCTACCTCACTGTGAGGAACAACAACCTTCATCATGTTCGGTTTAATCACTTAATCTTAGCTTTAATACAGAAGTAAACAAATAAAAGCACATCTAAGTAAATGAACAGTTGGGTTCGTTGTGTAATAGCTCGTAAATCTTTCAGAGTTTGTAATGAGCTTCTTACTCCTCTGGGCTCAGCAGCAAGAAATCTGCACTTCACACACGAGTGAGAGCGCCATGCGAGAAGACTCCCACTCTAAATATACCACTGAGAGACTTGGGGGAAAATTGGATCGTTTGTTTGGGGAAGTTGTGTTAATCCATGCAAGGATCTCGCATTCATTTTTGACACCTCAAGAAAACTGCTAGGGAAAAACTTGAGCCAAGTGTAGCACAACTGTTTTATTCCTGAGATGGCTATTGTGGCGCTGCTAGTGTGAGGAGATTCTGCTGTGAAATGCTTCTGCAGATTTTAGGCATTAGATACAGTAGCTAAAAGTAAGATGGCACTGGGATCTGTTTGGCTGTTTCCAGGCAACAAGAAAACCACAGCATCTCCTTTCTTCTCTTTTCTTCAGTTCCACCAACTCTTTTTCCTCTTTCTGCTCCAGGGAACACCCAGTGTTACTTTTCTAAAATTATAGCCTTGCAAAAAAATATATATATATATACTTTTTGTCCCTGATTTATTCAGACTTTGCAATTGAATTATTGCTACATCATCCACAGGGTTAAGACAGAAGTTCCCAGCTCTTGTGAAAGAGTGTGTGCTAGTTTCTGATGCGCAAAACATGCCAGAGATGTGTTATGTGAGGGTGGATTACTTCAAGATGAATATAGTCGGAGGACAATGGGACATAGGTGGCCTTTGATGTCAAGGCACAACTCCACCACCACTGAGCCAAATCAGATATGCATCTAGAGTTCAGAAGAAGAGCACGTGTTGTCAGATGCACGTGTGACATGTTTACTCCCACACATTAAGACTCGCTTTGTTCTTTGCTTTTCAGTGACATTGAACTAGATTCCTTATTTTCCATCTTTTAAACCTTTTTTTTTTATTTTTTATTATTTCAAATTATGTTTTCTTCCCACCAGTCTTCAATTTAGAATCATTTCCAGGCATTAGATTTACATAACCTTCATTTATCCAGTGATGTCTGGCATTCTGTGCTGATGCTTTGAAATCGAGTTGCCACAGAAACACTGAGAGATGTCTCTTGCCAGAAACTACTGTAAGAAAGAAAAAAATGACAAGTACAAAAAAGGGAACATTTTTAAGACAGAAGTAGCCGCAATTGTTCTCAACCTTGTGACTATGACCTATTTAAATGTAAACCATTAATTATTTGTACTGCTTAGTGAGATTTTAGGTCCGTTATAGATCAATGACAGTAACAACAACTCATGTAGATTATCTTTGTTTTAAATTAGTAACACTAGTTTGTGATTGAGGTGTCAGCACAGATATGTAATAGAATCATAGTGCTCCTTTGTTGTTGCTTTTTAACATGTAATTTCACTTGAAATTTAAGAAACCAAATGTGAAAGTGATTACTTAAAGCTGGAAATAAAAACAAGTATGACTTATTAAAAAAATAACCAAACAAATATATACCAATTGTACAAATAATTTAATTGACAAAAACATATGAAATAATTTGACATCAATTCATTCAATGTAACATATTGCATTATTAACTTAGCTCTCAGGCATATCCATCAAAGACAATGACTGTAGCAAAGAGAACTTTAATCATTGGAACTGGTCTTAACCAATGAAGCATTTAGGTGCTTTTGATGAACCACTGTTTGAATTTAATTTTACAATTCACTACAGAAAATCAAGAATAAGTAATATTAACAAGACAAACTCTATAACACTGCAAAAACACAAAATCTTACCAAGTCAGTTGGTCTAGTTTCCAGCCAAATATCCTAGTACACTTGAAATAGGAACTAAACTAAAACTAACTTATAAATAACTTTTCGACAAAATATAGGAGAATGTTTTAAGTAATTTATTCCTCAATATTGATGAAAAAGTACTTGTTCCATGGCAAATTATTTTACTTATAATATGGCGAAATGTCTTGTTATAAGTGAAATTATATGGCAATTGTAGAAATACTTTCTCATGAATACATGAATACAAATAAAACAAACTCAGAAATCTTTCTGAAAAGTTACTTGTCAGTTGGGATTGTCTTAAGTCAACAGTACCAATATATTTGCACTAGAAATTAGATTAGACTATAATTACATGACAAGATTTTGTGTTTTTGCAGTGTAACAGTTATTGACCTAAAACAAAATTTGAGAATTAAAACAAGCATGTATGCAAACAGCTCTTGTGATTAATACTGTTTGTATTAATCGCTGTGAAAAGCTCAAATATTGACTCTTTCCTTTAAATACAATCAGGATATCCCATTTAAGTGGATCCAATCAGCGAATGTGGGTAGATTCAGAACTATATTGACACCAGTTGACACACATTTAGCAAGTAGCTGTATGAAACATTGTGACATGATACAACACCGGTATTCCTTTGATTATTTTCCCACTATACCATTTCCTTGATAAAAAAAAAAATTATGACGTGACATAAATGACACCTGCTCCCTCCTGCAAAGAAAAAAAAAAAGCTAATTTCTTCTGCACTCAGTTGTCTTTTTAAGCAGTGAGGCAGCACAGGACAACTTCTCACCTCAGCTGATGGTTCCACTTGATTGATATAGCCTACAGGTGACAATTCATTCTGACACATCCGGTGACAAAGTCGTGCTTTATAGTGACCGACAGACTACCTGCAGCCCGGCCTCTCCGCAGATGAAGCTTGATATCTGCTGCATAGTGAAAATCACTTGTGCCACATGCCAGGAATTCCTCACAGGGACACTGTTGAGAAGTGCTAGCCTGAAAAGATAAACTGGAGACTATCTAAAAATATCCCGTATCCCAGCTCAGATTTGATCCAATCTGTGTGCCTTGTGGGCAGAGGTAGTAATTAGTAAAGATAGAATTACTGGGCCAGTTGTTAATTATAACTACTGAGCAGTGCTGTGAACCTGTGGGGGTGTGTATGGTGGTGTGTGTAAAGTTGGGTTATGTGATTGCATGTGCAGGCTGTACATTAAGACTGTGTCTCACTCACACACTCACGCACACCCACAACATACAGTAACACCTCCTCACCCTTTACTGGATTTTTGGATTGTGAGCAAAAGGAACAGAGCACAGTCTGTTCAAAAATTAAAGGAGGTAACGAGCAAGTCTATGTTGTAAAATTCCCTGTATTGTATATCCCATGACCTTGTTTTTCCCAGAAAACATTCATTCAAGAAGATAACCCTGAAGGCAGGGGAGGGGAATGGAGGGGGATGAACATCAAAACCTTGTCTACTTTTCAATTGTTTTGTCTCTCTGTTACATGTGAACTGCATTCGCTGGCAAACCATCAATTATTAGAAGGCACAACGAAACCTGAGAACGAATGATAAGCTAAGACTCCTTGTATAAGTACTTCATCCACTGAGATAGAGAATATAACTTCAAAGCTAATTGTTTTTCCCCCCCCCCATTCTTTGCTGTTCTTCTTATTCTTTTCATGAAGTATACGCAGGAAGCGGAGAAGTGGAAACCTTTCCTTTTACTTTCGCTCCTAATAAATTCTCCCGCTTTTATCCCTTGTCCTAATTTAAAGGCAAATTAAAATTCATTGGATTTCAACATGTTCATTAGGCTATGAAGGTGAGCTTTGTGTGGGAGGATGTAGTGCTTTAAAGGTACTTCTCTCTCTGTGTAAAATGAATGACAAACAGAAAGCAGAACTGGAGGCAAAGAACTGGTGGTGGTGTTTTAATTGCAAAATAATTAATTTACCCAGAAAAAAAACTAATACACTTACAGTAATTCACCAGTATGTTTATATGTAGATTTAATTTAGATATCACAAATACATACCAAACAGACATCCCAATAAGTCCTCCTGTGGTTTTCTAAAATGTTTGTGCTTCATCCTAAAAGACCTGAGTGCATCCTTTACACCACTGCTATCACAGGTACCAGGAGGTATTACATGTTAAAGCTGCACTTTCCTCCAGTTCACAATTACACACTACTAACCCAGCTTTATGTTTATTCATTAAAATGCATTTGTTTCAGAGTGCAAGTTGATTTTTAAAGAATAGAAAAGATTATTATTATTATAATAACCCCTGACACTTTTTCTTTAAAACTTTTATGATAATATCAGATTCTTTTCTTATTGTTTGTTCTTTTGATGATGATGATAATAATAATAATAATAGGTATAGAATATTGTGAGTGCATAAAATAGAAAGAAATCACAGATGTATCTCCCTTTGCACACTTTAACTTTGCTTCCAATTAAAAAATAAAAAACATAATAGGTCAGGGTGAAAAATAACAAATTAGTTAACATGTGGAAATGAACCATCAAAGGGTGATAATACATCATGCGAACATTGCCGTTGTTAGAGGCTACTCCTAAATTACCCTTATTATAGATAATGATTCTTTGCATGAACAAATAACTAATGGGTGTTGATTTTTTTTTAAAGTAGCCAACTCTTAACAGTCAGTGGCATTCAGATGTATTTTTCTGATATCCAAATAAACGTACTTTCAACCATGGCCATTGTATTTTACATAAACTCGAGGACTCAGGCACGGTATGAACTAAGCTGTCACATAAAAATGGTTTATTAGTTAGGAATGCATGTCTCAGTTATTAATTTGTGTATTTAGTAAATGCTATTACATATGAATGGGATTTTTGTGGTAAACTACTGCGATAAAACTATTTTAATACTCCTGATGAGCATAAAGTTGTTGAGTTTACATGGTATATTTGCATTTCTTATGAAAAGCTTGCATTGCTTTTGTTTCACGTGCTAGTATAAGATAGTACAGTTTATTCTCACCTAAATATACTCATCATTTTTGATTATGTTTCAATTACATTGCCATATCTCATAAAATGCTAATTTGGTGAAATGTGTCTTGGAATAGTTATACAACATGTATTGGTGTGTGTGTCACCAGAAATTCCCACATGTCACAGCAAAATATTTCCAACTACAGTTCTAGTGGTAACTCAATTTATTTTCAAAATTTTGTTTAATAGCCCTAACAGATAAACAATTCTTCAAACTCTAGACAAAATGTCACACCGCTTAACTTTTAAGAATTATCCCTTAAGAATTATGTGACAGTGTCACAATATTGAAACCAAAAAGAGAACAGAAATAGATCCACTCGTGCTATCAGCAGATGACACTGGAGCTTACAAAGGTGTCCTGTTCCGAATGATATGTTCTTGATTCCTTGCCAGAGAAAGTAAGACTGGCTTCAGTTCTGCTATTAATTCCATCTTAAAAGCATTTTACCTTCTTATTTTGCTGCAGTGGAGACAATGAGGAAGAGAGCAGGAAATAGACAGAAGGAGGTGAACAGAGAAAACAGAGTTCGCCGGGTCTTGGCCTGCAGTGGATACTCGATCAGCAGTGTATGTGTGTGTGAAGGTTAGGTGCATTTGAATAAGTGCATGTTTGTGTGTGTTGGGACTCGGGGGTTGATGGGAAAAATCAAGGACAGCCGCTTGTGCCTTCCCTAACTCTGTTAGGCCAGACTGGCATTTTAATAAGGGCTGGTGAATACCACTGCTTCATCCCCCAGGGAAGCTAAACACACACATCCACACGACTTATGCCACATGCGTACAAATTATCCAGAGCAAGGTAGAGCCACATGTAACTTTGTGGCAGTGAAAATAACCCTTTGTAGACTGTTGTCACAAGTAGTAATCATATTGGAGACACTTTGCTACCATCAAGATCCTGAGTTATGCCTAATTTTCATGTCTACATTTATGATAATTATATGTGCAATATTCAAGGTAGTAATTTTTGCTTTGTTTCGATTTTACTTCTTTGCAAAATCACTCATAAATGGTTTGTTTATATAATTTTACATAAAATCAGGCTGTAAGATTGTTCTGAACACACTAACCCAACTGTGAATATGTTGTTTGAGACGTCGTGGTTCGGGGAATTTTTTGTTCAACAAGGACAAGTAAAGTGGTCAGAATTGATGGCAAAATGTTAGGGGCCACAAAAGACTTTAGAGAGGGGGAATTCATGGTTTAGGATGGCCAAATTCAAAATCCAATTTAGAATCTGTAAAAAGATGTGAAGATTGCTCTTCACAGATACATTCCAGCCAATCAGACTGAGCTTAAGTTATGTTACAAAGAAATTAGATATGCATTTCTCAAAAAAAAAATATAACAGTGTAAAACATGGGTTTTAACTGTGATTGTTTTATCTGTTTCCTTTTTACATTTAATAAAAATAAATTAGACTAACAATTTTAATGTATCCATCTCATTACTAAATAAAAATGGCAGTGAGACTCACTAATGAAATCCTTGCTCACTGGTGTTAAAGTATTATTGTCTGAACAAAGTACTCTGCGGACATGAAATGGGAAAAAAAGCAACCTTTCAAACTCTGACATGTCAGGCATGGAAACAACTGTCAGTGGGAATTGGGATAAGACTAGACTGCAATGAAAAAAAAACAGCACACAGCTTATATTTGTGGCTGCTATGTTATAATTCCCCATGCAGATTCACTTCTTGAGGCTCATCTGTGGAATCTAACATGAATATATGAATGTTGGCTCATATTGACCGGCGTAGATGAAATCAGAGTCATACATAATATTCACACATAGCATGCCTGCTGCTGATATTGATCGGAAACAGTGAAAGAGGAGAGGATACTGGCTGGCCGTGGTGCGTTCATTGGATATCTGCTTTCACACTCCCTTACCCTGTGCAACATCCTGTGTCAAAACTTGTGTAAAGCCTTTCCGTGTGGAAGGTAAGACAGTTGTAACATGCTCCTCTCCCCTTCCCTCTGAAACATGTACTTGTCATCAGCTACTTCCAGAAAATGCTTAACATTTTTATACAGCACATTCTTTTTTTAATGGCTTTAAAAACATGAGCAGGAAACTGGATACACAATGATTTGACAGGAGCAACTTGAAAATGCAGTTTTGAGCTAATAGGTTGACCTTTTAAGATGACAAGTGTGTAATGTGATTGTGTTCAAATGACTGTGTTTTGATTTCCTTGAGATTCATTTTTACGCAGCAGGGAAAGAAACTCATAAGAGGGATCAGAATGGTTGTGATACCACGCGGCCTTTTAAGCAACAGAGAAAAAAAAACACATCAAGTCCTCACTGAAGATTAAATCCACTGGGATTAGCTTTGCTTTTATCTTTTTGTCATTATTTCTTCTGGGTATTCGCTCTAATTTTTGATTGTTCAAGAAAGGTTAAACCAAATCTCCGTACAAGAGGAAGAAATAAGGATCTTATCTTTGCTTTTTGCATGTGATGTGATCCTGTTCCTCAGACTATGACCTTCAGAGTTCACTGGTGCAGTTCACAGCAGGACAAGAAAGCTACTGTAGCTCTTAGACAAGGTTCTCAACAAAAAATATTGCCTATCCCAGAGGTGTGGCTCTTCCTCAAATGGCAGAATTTGAGTATCTTCAGGCCCTTCTTAGAGTCTCTACCCAGTCAGTGTGCTGTTTGGCTGCAGCCAAGTTGGGTTTGTCTTCATTGCAATCTGTTCCTCACTATTGTGGACGAGAAAATTCGCAGAAACGTGAAAACCATGGGCTGGCTGTGAGTGCGAAGGAGCTGTGGTCAGCACTCAGGTGATGTCATATTTCGCAACATTCAGCAATGGAGAACCTCATGGTTTTGGTTCTGATGGACTCAAAAAAAAAACAGATATTTATTTTTTTCTTAAAGACAAACAGCCAGAAGTGTCAAGTAGTCAAGGTCAAAAACCTAAAAGGATGCTGCATCTTATCCTCCGTCTGGCTGTGATCATGGCTGATTCAAATGATTTAATTTTGTCTTAAAAATTCCATTGTTGGCTCAAACATAAAGAAAAAAAAGTCTGATTAGCTTATTAGTTTGCTATATTAACAAATCTATTTTGTGGAACTATGTTTTTCTTTTAGCAAGTGCAACGTTGACCAGACTGCACTATTTGTCACTCCTTCAACGCCTGCCTGTTCTTCAGAGACACGCGCCGCTTGCCGGGCTGTGAAAATGGTCATGCCACTCCAAAAATTGAAGCATGTCCTCCTGGCGCTACTCATAATTACACTGAGCAGCTCTGTAGTGACGTAAATCACGGGCCAATCAACAAATGCAGTCTGCTGTCAATCAAATAACTTGCACACAATATACAGCTTGGTTTGGCTTGTACTATTGTTGTGTACCTTTCTCATACGCTTCATTCAAGAAAAATATATAAAGTATTTATCCATGCAATAGTATGTACTGCATTCCTTGCGATGGACTGGCAACCTGTCCAGGGTGTACCCTGCCTGCTGCTCAATGACCGCTGGAGATAGGCACAGATTACTTATACATCTGTGCACAACCCCGACACATATATGCCCTAGCTAGTTCTCCTTACATTATTGGAATTGCCCAATGGGCATTGACAGCAGGAGTTTAATGAATTAAAGTGAACGTAGCTGACTCAGTTCAATCGATAACAGGTCCCCAGTGGAGCCCTGCGCTCTGAACTCTAGAGACAGCCAGGAAGGTGGGCTGGAAAGACAGAGGCAGTGTCACAAAGAGAGCAAGAGAGAAAAATAAAAGAAAGAGAGGAAAAGAGCACACAAAGGAGAAAAAGAGAAAGGACGAACCCTCAAGAGACACGATGTAAAGGGAACGACCTGGGGATGGAGCTGAATGCTAAAATGGATGGAGATGCTGAACAAAAACCGATGAAAGGGTTAAATGTTATGCAGTTCCTTGCATCACATTAATGGTTCCTGAGGCTTTTCCTCAGGAGGGGTGGTTTGTATTATATCTTTTAAGATCCTTTGAGATCTGCGCTTGATTTATCTCTTTTGTATATAATTTCCCATCCCAACAACAGCATGTTTGTGCTTTACTGCTCAACAAACAAACTGGGACTTTATCACACATGTGGCCTCATTCAGTCCAGCATACATGGAAGCAACATTCGTCTTGCGCTTTGTTGCAGTGCTGGAGTCATAACTACCAAGGTCTTTTGAGCATTAAACACTTGAAGCCGTTGTGCTTTGTTCCAACAGGTGGTCTGAGTTGCACAAAACAAAAAGAACGGACAATTTTTGTTTTGCTTGAGAAAGAAATTGAACATGTTTTGACCTGGAAAAGGATTGTATAAGATAAAGTGTAAACCTTCTTACAAGGATGAGAGCATGCTGCTTTATGTCAACGATTCTAATCCCCCGCCATGAAATGGATTTAGCATGTTATATGAGATGAATGTCACAGATTCAAAGTACAGTGGCAGTTTTTATGAGGGTTTAGATGAAACGTGTTGCATATTTGAAATGCAGCTCAATAGGACAATGTTTCTGGAGAAACCCAAGGTTAATACAGTTTACGTACTGTCTGGGTATCGCCACAATAGCAGGGAAAAAAATCTTTCCGTCACTTTTGCTTATTTCCTTTCCTCCTGTGTGACTTCACTGGGAGTTTTAAATTAAAAATACTTACTATACCTCTTTGAACAGAAGGTTTTATTCAAGACCATTTCACAATAGAATATGTTATTCTGGTTTGTAGGGACAAATAGTCTAGTACCAGTTGTAAAATTTGTGCTTAAATATTTTGAAGTTTGAAAAACAAATACAAATGTTTCTTTCCTTATATTATTAACTTTCTTTCATTAGTTTATTTTCCCCTTACGTTTTCCTGGACCCCCTGCTCTCGTCTCATATTTTTCTGCTGCGACAGGGAACAGTTTCACATGTCATGTCACACTTGTGACTGACTGCGTGATGGATGGTATTCTGGTTAGAGCTCTGCTCTGTTTAGGGCACGCAGTGGGGCAGAAGCACCCTGCCACCTCCCACATTACCTGTCACACCCCGCACCCTGCTCACGTCACCCCTTATTACCAGGATCTTCACTTCACTTTTGCTGTTTTTTCACAGCAGCCTCGCTCCAACTTTCGCTTTCTTCCATTAGCTTCTTGCTGGTGTAACTATCTGTGTTATTATTATTATACGTTATTGTTTTCAACTTCTTTCAACTTGTTATTGTCATGGTTTTTTAACAATTTACACAAAATTATGGTCCCTCTACTGTAGATCAGGATCACAGCTCCAAATATGTGATAAGGCCTAATACTCAAAAATGATCTTGAAAAACGTATGTAACAGTGCAAAGGTTGGTGAGAAATGAGTAATCAGCAACAAGCAAAGAAAAAAAAATACTGTACATGCAAGAGATTGTATTTAAAAGGAGTGCATTTTCTAGTTAGCTATTATCAAATGGTCAAATGTTTTAGTTTTATTTTATGTATTTTTTTAAGAAAAGCAAACATCCCTACCGCTACCAAAATATAACCCTCTATGTTAATCTTGGTAGAATAATTGTATCAATCAAAAAATTTTGATTTTGATGCATTGACCTAATCACAAAATGGATACCATTTTTTATAATTACAAGTCCTTTCTTATGAGAACTACATAATAAAGTTGAGTACTTTGCTTGTCTGTTTTCATGGAGCAACACGTGTATAGCAGACTGGCATCAGCTGGTGTTTTGTAGGGCTGCTGCCTTGGTTTAGAGCTATAGCTGAATGTGTCCCACCTGAATGTGGAGGGAGTCCTTCAGCCAGCTGACTTGCAGCGTACAGCAACAGTTGAAGGTTCTAATATCTTTATTAATTTAATTTGAGGGCTGCTACTTTGCTGTTTGTTTTTGTTTGTTTTACTCTTTGTATGCCCTTGCCTTTCCTTATATGTGTACATTAGCATCTGTCTTTTGGCTCCTGAAAGCATTTGAACAATTTATTTTACTGCTAATTGAGAAGATCCAGCACACTCAATGTGATTCAGGGAAACTTTTTTTTTCTTTACCTTTTAATTCCATTAGCCTGTCTGTCCTTTCTTTTATAGAGTACTTTCATGCATTATCCAATCCTACTAATCATTGTGCGCATGGATGGACCAAGTGTTAGAATTTATTTATGCTAACAAGGAACAGGGCAAAAGCAGCCTTTCCAGGTACTGCTCTGGTAATGGGTCCTTGACTGATTGACAGGCCTATTCTCTGCTCCTCCTGAGTGACAAGTCTGCAGTCGCCCGTGCAACGTAGGAAATGAGAGTGGAATTACAATACCAACCATGTCACCTCCTGAGGGGACAGGAGAAAGAAAAATACAATCACATTCCCCATCAACCTTCCACCTCCCTCCACCCCCACGACACACACAGACAGACAAACACACACATTGACGCACATTATTTGCCGTCTCCATTTCGAAGGTATACATGCCCACACACAGCTTGGCTACAGCTGTGTTTTTATCAACTGTTATGCTAGCTTGTATTTGATCCCCACATTAAATCCACCTCCAATTGTGTTAATGTGAAGATGAATGAATCACAGCATGTTTTAGTTTTCCAATTAATGCTTTCTATCAAAACAGGCCAGGTGTAAAAAGTCTAGGTATGCAAAGGCTCACTAAAGTATTTACACCCCCTGAACATTTTCAAGGGGTGTTTTTTAAATACATTTTCTAAATGTCTTTAATAAAGCTGAGAGGACATATGTATTAAGCCCCAATACTCTGATAACTCTAAATAATGTGAAGTAAGCTAAATTTGACACTGTAAGTCGTTGTAGCAGCATCATTCTCAGAGATGTGTTTTTATTTTCTCTCTTTTCAACAGTTAAAGGACAGCTGGCTATAGCTGATGGGAAACAGAAAAACAGAACAATTTTGCCAAAAAACCTAGGTTGCAAAATGCTTAAAAAATTGACAGAAGTTTAAAACTATGACCCGAAACATACAGGCGAAAAAGAATGATTTAGATTGATGAACATTCGCCTGAAAGAATGGTTTATAAGAAGACCAGATAATAATAACAATGGTCAAAAAAAGACCAGTCCTAAATTCAGATGTGAATGTGTGGAAAAACTTGAAAATTGCTCCATCCATCCATCAATCCATTGAGATTGAGCTATTTTCCAAAGGAGAAATGGGAAAAAATGTGTGGAGTTGCGTTTCCTCCATTGGACCCATCTCAATTTCCACTGCAAAACATTTTACCAGAAAAAGATCTAGTATAAAGATAGTACTTTTTAATTTGCCATGAAACTTTGAAACAACTATCATGGAGGAAGACTGCTACATATTTCAAATTGTTTGAATTTTTGTTTACATTATAAATTGGTCATTTTAGTTCGAAACAGTCTAAAGTAAAAATGTTCTGTCAACTTTAAAATTTTACTTTTATAGTTTTGGCCAAGGCTCCTCTTGTGCACTTTTCTCAGGCTTTATTTAACGTAGACATTACCAACCTTCTCTGACTTTGAAGTGATTATACTACTGTTACATATTGCAAAAATCTTAATATGATTTCAAATTTCTGCTTAATCCTTGCCAGAGCAGACATGTTAGAACATAGAAGTATGCAGCAACAAAATATATTTAAATTCTCTACAGTCTCACCTTGCAATAGAGTTAGTTGTGACTTTGTGTTATAAATTGTAGCTGCTGTGACAGAATTCTTGTTCGAAGTGTTATTGCTGAACAAAAATCAAAAAACAAAAAAGAAAAAAAAAACCTCACGCCTTGGAGTGGTTCTGCCCCACTCTCAGCTCCCAAGAAACAGCTCAGTCAACACTGCTGCAATAGAGGGAGTTAAAATTCAACACCAGTGGCCTTGTTTCGGACCCCATATTGGAAACCATCAAGCTTGTAGAGGCTTGGCCAAAAACACTTGCAGTTGTATCTGCTATAGAAGGAGGTTCTACAAAGTATTGACTCAAGTGTGTGGGGGGAGATGGGTGGGTTCATTTTCAAGCCACACTTTTCATGTTTGTATTTTTCTTTTTTTATAATTATTCATACTTGTCACAATCATACACTACGCATATTCAAATGCAGACAAAATAGATTGAAGTTTGTGATTTTTAACAAGCCAATGTAAAACAGTGAAGTGTGTGGCTATCTTTTTAAGAAGGCACAATAGATATTTGTTTTCCAAACTGGACACATTTAAAAGCCTTTTTCATGAATTTTATTTGAAAAGAGTGACAATCAAATTTAGTCCCCATATTTAAATGGGGTCTAAATTCATTTATTTTTTTTTATCCTACTGAAGGATAAAAGTGTTTTCCTTTGAAATGACTGTAAAAATATATTTATTATTTTATACTGTTTCAGGGATTTACTTAAAGTAATGACCATTAAATGTTACATGTCTGGTTTTTTTTACTTCTTTTTTTGTTTTGCTTTGTTTTTCTCGGTCCAGGAAAAAAAAAAGAAAGAGTATTTCCATTCTCCAGAGCCAAGTTATGTTGTCTATTTACTCTGCATAAGAAAATGCAAATGCAAATCCACATTTCCTTTGCTGTCAGTCACTTCTAATCCCTCTAAGCTGGTTTTAAAAAAAAATAATAAGTGATGATGACCAAAGCATCAGCCACTGTAGGGGATTTGCAGCCATTGTATGGTTTGTGGTAGGATTTCAGCATGTGCATTACTCTGTGTGTGTCATTACCATGGCGTTGTGAATCTGATGCTTGGGTAGATTAAAGTTTAAGTGGGGACATTTTCCATTAAAAAGCTTCCTATTATGTCTGCTTTTCAAATGGAGGTGGCCACCCGTCTGGAGTGTGCCACATTTACTGTTGTTCCCTCTCCGCTTTGACTTTACTGCCTATGACGTTAGTGGGGGTGTTTATGAGTTTATAAAGCCTCATGATGCATCATCATGCCTTTATAAATTCAAAATGAAAACATAGACCGCCTGCTGTTCTCTCTCTCTTGCTCCCCAACATCAAGCCCCTCATTTTCTAACCATCCCAGCGCACTCATTTAACCTTGTTAAACCCCTTAAACTGGGCCGCTCATGGGCCGTTACATGCCACAGTAATCTCTAACAGGGGATTCATTTCTGTCGCTGTTAAAGAGGGAGCTGTTCACATCCGCCATAGGCAGTATAATTTACAGACACCAAGCTCAAGATGTTTAGAGAAAGAGAAATGGTTTTTTGTTGAGATGTTACTCACGGATAGGGCCTTACGGGCAGAAATAAAGACTAGAGAGAGAAAAAGAGAGACGGGAAAGAACAGTGGGGGCTATCGTGGTGTAGCAGGCCAAAAGAGTGCAAAAGGTTTTGGACTGTAATTGTGGAGTAGATTCAGCAGTGGGGATACAAAAAATGCTTTTCCATATCTGCAGTGTTCAGCAACAGAATGGGTGGGAACATCTAGTTTGTACATATCAGTAATAACTGCTAAATACTCAGAAATATGTATGGACTGCCACAGGGTTCAGTACTTGGGCGAATTCTCTCTCTCTCCTTTTGTATTTTACATATCTGTATTCTTACATCACGTATCTTCATATACCATCAACATATAGCCTCGATATATAATTTTATTTATTTTTTCAGTTAGAAATGGGGTTTATGAACTAGATATGAAGAAGAGTGAGTCCATGCACACTTTAAAATTAACAAGATAAAGACTTCACCAGAAGAAAATTTAAATTTCCGAATGGCCTAAACCAAAGTGGATGTCTAAATCTGAAATTACTAGACAACAAAGAAAACATCTCTGATGTTATACTGATGATCCTGGGTTATATTTATCCAAACAGCTTAGTGGATCCAATCAGTTTATTAGGCTAATTCTCATTTCTTAACCACCCCAGCACACCCATTCAACCCTGTAAAACACTTCAGTTACATGCCACAGAAATCTCTAACAACAATTTTATTTCTGTCATTGCTAAAGAGGTGGCTGTTCACTACCTCCACAGGCCAAGCTCAAGATGTCTAGAAAAAGAGGGATGGATTTTTGTTGTGATGTTACTCGAGGATATGGCCTCAGGGGCAGAAATGAAGAATAGAGACAGGGTGCTTAGAGCCGGGAAAGAACAGTTGTGCCTTTATAGGTATAGCAGGCAAAAACAAGGTGAAGGGTTTTGGACTCTAAGTGCACAGCAGAGGCAGCAGTAGGGGCAAAAAAGCCAGATCCATGTCTGCGGTGTTAAGCAGTGGCTGGGTGGACGCAGAGCCCGTCATAATGAACCCTATTGAAGGTTAGCAGGATCCAGGTGGCCAGGTTTTCAGAGGTGGACAAAAGGCAATCAGCCTCGTGCCCTTTTTGTTTGTGTGGGTATGTGTGTGAGTGCTGCACACATTCCTTTGCCAGTAAAAAGAGGATCAGTCAGAGAATGGAATTTTCATAAGGCGTTGAGAATTGCTTTCATGGGAGCAGGAGTGTGCTGCTTTAGATGGACTGACATTATAGCTACGGCAGACTTCTATTGGAAAATCCCTTCAAAATCCGTTGTGGTTAGAATAAAGTCTTGGTGTCAAGCATAAGACCAGTCAATAATTCTCAACTGTAAATTGATAGTTTTGAGTGTATTGCCTATCTTGGTGTCACGGGCCCCTGAAATTGTTTTTTGCTGAGCGATGGGTATCCAATCCTGAAGTTAATAATACTTGTATTTTATTCTTGCAGCTATATGTATTCCTGCTGCAAGCTTCAAACTGGGCTCATGAGTGTACCTGTTTGACTGAATTAAAGCCGCTCACAACATTGTGCTATTAGGAGGCGCCATATGAGGAAAGAAATAGTGATTGCTTTGTTCCTAGAGATGTTCTCCACTACCACAGCATGAGGCCCACTCTGCAGGGAAACCGCTAGATGTTTTAGGGCCATAGATTTGCCTATAAATTTTTATAACTGCTGTACAGCCAACAGATGACAGAAAATGGATATAGGGTCAGATCACTGTTTTTTGACAGCATTATGCAATTTCTGCTCCCATAACAGCCTATAATGGTTCTCCTTTACTCCTCGACTCCCCAGCTCCTGTGCCTCTCGCTTAGATTATCCACAGGGTTTATCTTTCATGGCACGTGGTTATATTTCTAACTGCACTGTTTTCAAGTGCTAATGCATTTAATATCAGAGGCTAATTAAATCAGCAAGATCGCTTTGGTACAACATCTGTTCCCCTCTTAATAAGCAGGGCTGTCTTGAAGCGATTGTGTTAATTGTCATTAAATGCTGATCAAAGGCTGCTGGCAGGTCAGTCCTGGTAAACATTGCTGAATGTTGAACTGTGCATTCCTTGATTTCAAACCATTCTTTATTTACCAGTTTCAACATTGTTGTTTTTTTTTTTTTCCTTCTTCTTTTCGTAATATTTTTTTGTTCTGCTTTCACAAAAAAAAAATATATATACTTTACAAACTATTTTGAAATAAATTTGTTCAGGGAAAATAATGCAATTGACCAGATATTATGTCTTTTCACATTTAAATTTTTAAACCAGAGATGAAAAAAAAAAAAAAAAAAGTTCAGTTTTATTTCAGTCTTAGTGCTATTAGTAGAGCATGTCCCTGTTTTCTTGTCAAGCTTACACTGTAACAACTCACTGAAATAAAAAAGTTTCTTGTAACAGTAATTTTGTTTTATTATTTAATTGATTGATTTAATTAATTGTAAATGGTAAAAGACCTGTACTTTTACAATTACATTCTTTATTTGGTTTGCCATTGTTAAAATATGTATGACCTTGCCTGAAATGTAATTGTTGCCTGAGTGGATGACAAATGAGCAATTTATTACATTTAAATGAAGAAGTTGTTGAGGTGAACATTTTATGAAGCTTAACTGAATATATGAAGTCTTTTAAAACATGGTAAACAATGAGGGCTATTGAGAAATTTCTGAACCTCTTCCAATTCACAAAACCGACTGCAACTTTCTTTTACAAAAATGCCTGTTGCTTAAATGATAAAAAAAATCTGCCTCTTTACAACAAGTGGGTCAAAAGGAAAATACATTTTGAAGGGTGTTGGCGATTAATATAACTTACATTTTACAGCTGTCCTGGATAAGTATAGGCAGTAAAAACTATTATTTTCACAAACAGAAAACTGTTTCAAAAACCACAGATAATGCTTTTAAGGAAATATCCAATTCAATGCCTTTTCAATTCAATTCAGTTTATTTATTTCACAACAAGTGTCATCTGGAAGAACTGTACAAAAAAGTGTTTTTAACTTAATCACACATGCAATCCTATGGATTTTCATATTTCCAGGTTTAACCAGTTTACACCTTTTCAATTTTGAACTAGAAAGTAAAAGCAAATAGTGCAATGTCAACATCAAAATAACCGTCAGCACAAATGTGAGGTCAGATGGCCGCCTCAAGTTTGTCTCTTTCACTTTTTTGTGGTTCCTCCTAATGTGTTGACAAAGATAACAGAAATTATATTTACATCAATTATTGATCATTATGTTTTTGGGTTTTTTTTTACTCAAATGAACATTACAGTTCAAACAGTCTTGTTCTGATGATGTGCTCAAGGCAGAGTGTAAGAAAAGACAGAGGCCAAATTGGACTGCAAAGTGAAATTTCTTTTAAGTTATACACTATACAGCATTTTTATGACAACTGAAGGTAATGTAGTTACTTGATTGTGCTATAAAATGGCATTATGTGTCTGGAAATTGCATTACTCTCTTCCCTTAAAATTAAACTAAATTCAATGTAGACAGTTTTCATTTTATTCTATGCAATAAATATTCCTTCTGTGCCTATATTCAGGCATACATAAACCTGTAAAAAGTTATCAGTTTCATTCTCTACCACAATATTTTTCCTGCTGTGTGGGCACCGCTTAAATTACAAGAAAAACGCAGTGAGCATTTTAAGTGGATAGTTTGTTTCTATCACTTATTGTAAAAATAAACTTTTCTAGACACATATTGGAATATATTTAGTGTCAAAATGTCAAAGTACACAGTTTTTTGTCAGATATGATAAATTGAATAAATGTGTTAGAATGCTATTGACTTCTTTGTACAGTTTATACCAAGTCTCAACCTTTTGAATAAAAGGGAACTATATTAAAGTTCAGTTTAAAGACATTTTAAAAGCTAGTTAAATCTGGTTTGTTTAACCATACAAAACCCAGTTGTGTTAATATTTACAGATGATATTTATGGTCCAAGCAATACTCCTTTCATGAAAAGTCAATTGATTAGGTTGGTTCAGATCTTTGAAAGTGTTTGTATTTCTAAAGGTTCTCTTTTTCAACAATTTTCTCCTTTCTCCACTTTGCCTTGAATGCCTTGTTCTGACTTAGTGTTTTACAGATTTTTTTTCTTTGCATTTTTTTTCTCCATATACTGTTCAAAAGCATTTTGAGTTCAATTGTGTAAAGCATTGGTGTGTGATGGGAAAGTAGTCCACAGTGAAGGAAATTTCCTAGGTCTGCATGGAATTCATCCAAAAGGGGTTCCTGTGCACTTCTTTTCTCGTGGAAACCATATTTGGCCACATCGTTTTTGTCTTTCTTTTTTTATTTTTGACAAAAACTGGTTAGCAGCAATAATAATAGTCATTCTGAGTGCATTACAAATGGGGGAAGGAATCAAACATGTTTAAAATAGGTTAAGGACACTCAATTGAAAGGGAGACGTAACTTAGATCACGTTTGTCCCAATTTGTAGTACTGCAAGCACAGTACATTGACTCATCCATGCCATGAGTAGACTGGTTAAGGTAATTTCCCAGCACCTCAGTGGATTTAAATCTTGGATTTTGACTAGGCCACTCCAAACATTCATTTTTTTAACATTGTTTTTAAGTGTACATATTGGTCTGCTTTGGATCATTGATCTTCTGCATAACTTTAAAAGGCCTTAAGCTTGAGGTCAAGCCTGCTTGGGTTATGCAGATGTTCTCCTACATGAACTTTGGCACCTCAGAATTAAAGGTCCCATCAATTACTGAAGGTTGTTCAGGTCCTGAAGCAGCAACGTGTTTTGGCAATGTTTCACCTCAGTGTAATGGGACTCCACTGAATATTGTATCAAAATAGAGAATGATCAAGATGGTTTCAGGGAATTGTCTTTTTTTTTTTTTTTTAGCTGTTTTTTATCATTGCATCATAAATTTTGACTATAACTGATGCAAAAGAGTCCTGCAGTGCTTTTGATTTTGTTCTGGAGCCCATATTAGTCCTCCCTTATGACTCATTGATACAATCTTGAATTAGCTGTAATAGGCCAGCTATTTTAGGAAATGTTCAGTTTTATTCTGTTCTTTCTCCACTTTGCAGCTTTCACAGTCATTTGATTTGTATCCCACACCCTTTGATCCAAAGAGTCTCTTAGAACCATTGCTATTGCCGCCAAATTAGGGTGGTCCAGGTTAAATAGGGCTGCACAACCATCCAAGACCGGTATTTGACTTTGTTTCTCATATGTTCTTGAGGTTTCTTTCATTTGTGGAATGGTGTATTGCATTTTGAGATCTTATTTCCTACTTTCTCTTGTCAGACAGGTCCGATTAGTAATCAAGCCATACCTGTATTTGTGACCACTGAAACTGAACTCACCTTTCCAGAAAGCTATTAATAACACTTTTTTATGCAAAGGATGTTTACTTTTCATGTAATATTGGATATCAACTCACCATTTGACAACTGAATTGGGTATTTCCTGATGGTAATTTTTGTCTAAATTATTATATTTTTACAAAATATACCTTTGTGTAGTTGCATTTGTATGTGGTATTCTGGTGTGCAAAAAGTGAGGGTCTTGCAGTGTCTTTCAGTCGGATAGAACTGATCATGTTCTTTTCATCCATGGTAAAAAAAAAAAAAAAAAAAGAGAGAGAGAGAGAAGCTGGTCAGCAGCTCAGGTGAGCAGGGAAATTGTGCATCTTTTGCAGTAAGCCAGAATCTATCAACGCTTTATACAACGCTTCTTTGCTCTGGCAATCTTTTACAGGGAAAATAAAGGACTGTGTAAGTTTTATCAGCACTGCAGTGCTCCCTGTGAAGGTTTCCTCTCAGGAAATGGAGGAGGAAGTGAGGGGTTGTGCTCCATCAGTTATCAGATATACAGTAGTTGCTCTGGGATATTACTCCCTGATAGATTCTGAATGAGACATCTGCCAAAATGCTCCTCGCCACTGTATCTGGAGAGTCACTTTTTCGCATTGGTGCTCCATAGAAGAGCTGACACCACTTTATTCCGAGATTGGCGATTTCAGAAGTTACAATTGTTCCGGTTGTTATCTGTGCAAAGTAGTGAAATTGCATAAGGGCAGGTGTCACACTCACCCTTTTTTTACCCATCCTACACGCTAATTTACAAAGTAAAGAGGGTCAAGGGAAAGTGTGGCCAACTGGACAACAACGTTTAATATACAGAGCTCATGCTGGCACATCCGACAGGTTCTAAAATATAACATAAAGGTTTGCAAAGCAGCTGCAAGGAGTGGAAGGGAACTGAGAGACTGAAGATTTTGTGAGGGGGAAAAAACAAGTAAAGCTATAATCACAAGCCAAAAGCTGTCAGCATCACCATCTACCATTTGTCTTCGTAGATGTGACGGTCCTTAATTATTTCCAGGGGAGGTTGAATGATTTGTGATTTAGTCAATGGGTTTTAGGCCTTTTCATCATCTAGTGTCAATGATTTCACTAAGTGCCTCTCATCTGCTTTATCTGCAATATGAATTTTGCAACACATATTTTAAAGGCAACAGATTTTTATGGATCCCCGTACTTCATTTTTATTATCATTACAATTGAAAGGTGAGCAACAGAGTCTTTAAAAGTACATCCCCACAGCAGGATGGTGTCGCCAACATGTTTCACCATCTCATGTCTCATCTGAATACATCACCTTCTTCCATGCATATGCTGTGTTCCGGGCATGGGTTGTGCTAAATTGCAAGCTTCACTAATTAGATGAATTCTGAAGCCAAGTTGTTGCACTTGCTTTCATTTCTGTGTATCTGAGTGAAAAAAAACTGAATAAAAATTCACACAAAAGTTTTTATAATCTTATTGGTTAAAAAGAAAAAGAAGAAAACTTGAAAATCACGTATCCCCTTTCACTTAGCTTATATTAATCAAATGCATAAAATTCCAACAAAAACAAGTTTGTGATGGTAATGTAATAAAAAAGGCACTAATAGAAGTTGTAGCATAACTACAGTACTACTTTAAATAGCTTGTTCTTTCTTTTTTGTGTCCTTCTTGTGTTCCAATGTTTTTCTATGTCCCATAGTCTACAATATGCTAATAAAATCCTGTTTTGAAGCCTACCTACAGCCTTTGAAGCTCTGCTCTTAGCCCCATTCCATGTTTTTATTTCTGTTTATTTGCTTTGCACATTTGTAAAATTGTTCCTGAAGCTCTTTTGTCTCTTTCTCTGTATCCTCACCATTATTTCCCTAGACGCTCTAGCTGTAAATAGATATACCTTTCCCCATCGCAAACCTCTATCTTCATATGTAGTATTTTACTCTGCAAACAAGGCTTTCATCCCTGACTGTGTGACTTTCGCTTCTTAGCTCGATACTACAATGGGGAGGTAGACAGATTAAAATGATCATGTAGATAAAAAATGCATGTCAACATTGCCAGTAAGTTTGAGTCTGATGACAATTTTTTTTGACTTTATTCCTGTATGGATTTCATTTTCAAAGTTTATCAGTTTCATCTTCAACCAAGAGGATTATAAAATTATGCAAAAAGTGTGTGTATCAACTGAGAATAGATTAAAATAGTACTAGCCAGCTCTGTCATCAACTGCATTATCCTTCTTGATAGTATTGATGTCTTACACCATTTGACAGCAAACAGTGTCAAAGTGTCTTCCAAAATCTCCACCAATCCTTCTCCATGTGATTAGCACAAGAACTGCCTCTTAACTGCTTTTGACAGCCAACATGAAACAATGTGACAGATGTCGTGAGTTATTGTCGTTAGCAGTCAAGAGGCATTATACAACTTTAATGATGACTTTCATCAAGCACCACAAAGCCGCTGTCAGCTCCAAACAGGGATGCTGTACCGCTTGCAGTTCGCTTTCCCAGGAGCTGTAACTAGAAGAGCAGGTCCCTGAAAGACTTACTGGAGGATGGCCTCGAGCAACCATGTGCCATAGAGCTGCACCTGGAATAACTCGAATGGAGGTTGTTTTGTAGAGTAAAGTTTCTGTATGTGCAGCTCGGTGGACAGAATAGCCCAATCAGTTTAAATGCATAATCAAGGCCTGAAACATTACCTTAGTTTCTGTAGCGGTTAGCCATCCATTTTCTATTTATTTTTTTTCTTTTTGTAAATTAGAAAAACAAAATGTTGGTGTCGGCTTTCAGTCAGCTAGCTAACACTGTGCAGCAATACATGGAAGAGAGGCAGTGCTGCATTTCTCTACGCATACAGCTGAAATACATCTCCGGTCATCCTAGCCTTTTTTCTGTCATGTCATTAAAACTGCACAGAATTCTTCAGCAGTTGTTAAACAAACCGTTTAAAAGCCTGGCATTCGGCAATACAGCTAACCCGGCAGTTTCCGTCCACAACATGACATCTCTCTATTTTTACTGTTTCTCTGCACTAAGGTTAGTTCTCAGGACAAGGAACAGTGATGTTGGCAGAAACATGCTTACTGCAGCTCCTGCTCCCATCCTTCTACTTGTTGTCAGGAATTATAGTCCTTATTTCAGTTTTCACTCTCTTCCACCAACACATGTCGTGGCTCTGTGCCATTTCTTAACCCCATCTTCCAAATCCGAGTCCTCCTTCACTGGAGTAACAAGTCCTACATTACCCTTAGCTGTTTTAGCTTACTAATGTGCAGAGCCACAAAAACCCACTCATCCTAGGAACATTTTCCACCCGTTTTTTATTTATTTTTTCTTCCTTTTTTATGCATGGTTAGCTGCCGGCCGCAGAGACATGATCTTCTGCCTAACTCTTCAGGCTGCTGATAATGATTGTCACTGCTGCCAAGCCACATAGAGAACTGGGAAATAATGGGGGAGTTGTGGGGGAGTGTGTGGGTGTATTGAAGGATTATCTGGTTTCCTAACTGAAGCAAAAAAAAAAAAAAAGAAATCATTTGCAAAAGACCACCAAAGTGTGCGGTCTTAATTAATGAGAAAACCAAGTAAGAAACTGCCACATACAAACAAAGGCGATCAGAATTATCCCATTAAAAACAGTCAATGGTAATTTACGCCTTAATTAGTCCACCTCATCCAGAGACGGGAGGGCCTGATTGATAGTCAAATTGCAGATGATTTTGTTTACTTTTTAAAAATGATAATCTGTTTGAAATTCCTCCTCTGTCTCATGTCTTCCATTCTTCCTTTCATTTCTTCTCTTAGTCCCCGTCCAACTCATGAATTAACCATAAAATGGCCAGAGGGTTGATTCTTAGAAACAGGATCAGCAATTATTTTAAACTCAAGGTACACCATTATTAATAGATTATTCTTGGATGTTCCTTTGAATGTCTCACAAACCTGCCTTACTGTTTTCTTTCAATTCATTTCAGTGTTGCAGAAGGTGTAGGGAGGAATCCCTAAAGTGATTGTTCTGGAGATGGTAATGGTATTATCAGTCTGTGACAAAAGAAGCATGCCATCATAGTGCCATAAGCCTTGCAATCCTTTGCCTGAGGGCAGCACATAATACTTGCTGAGTTTTTGGCGGCAGTGGAGTGTGCCCTCCAGTGTAGTGGTTTGTGCCGTAAACATGCAATACATTTCTGGAGAGTAGCATTTTCTTTTTCTTTCTTTCACACTAAGTAGGTGGTATTGCTTTAACCACTGTGCCGGATGACTTGTCCCGGTTTTAGAGTTCAGTGAATAATACTACTCCTGTAAGTACTCAGGGCTGATTGCGTCTGGTTGTAAGGTGAGTGAGTCAAAATCAAGTGATTGTGAAGCTGCTGGTAGTTTGATTCTTGAGACATTATGAGAGTATTTTAGAAAAACGGCCCATCTTTTTCTTTTCCATGGTTCTCGACTATTGCCATGTTCATTCAAGAAAGAACCTTGTTGTCAGTGTGCATTCATCCTACTTTACTTCCCTAAAAGTAACATCTAGATAGATTTAAACTGCTGCAAGTCAAAAATGCTTGGAATGTCTTGTAAAAGGAAAACCCCATGTCAAAAGGACTTAGAGAATGATGAGGATCTCGTATTCTATCACTTACCAAAGGAGCTCTGTTGGGTTGACATCTGCTGATCGCGGCGATCGTATTGGTACAGTGAACTCATTATGTTCAAGAAACCAGTTTGAGATGATTTCAGCTTTGTAATATGCTGCATTATTCAGCAGGAAATAATACTTAGATGACCAGACACTGTGGTAACAACTGACTTAAACTGAAATAACTATATTACCCATACCATTATAAAACCACTGTCAATCTGAACAGTTGTTTGTTCCAAATTTTGACTTGTATGTACATGTTGTGGATAGAAATCTGTTATTGTCCAATTGTACTAACCGTGTGTAAACTGTAGCATTAGTTTCCCATTTCTAGATGGTAGGAGTGCCACCTACCATCTAGGTACTCAGAAATTATAGTCCTTGTAATTTCTGACTACCTACCTTGAACCTGGTTCAAAGTTTGTCTTGTGCACTCAGAGGTGATATTCCAAATACTTTGGCTCAAATTTGAGCTGTTGTTACCTCTCTATCACCTCTATCTAGGTCACCATATGTTTTCTCTTTAAGACATTCTTTATTACCAAGAGATGGTTGCATATAAGATTTTTTTTATAAGATTTTTAGTAGATTCAAATTCTAAGATAAGCATGCTAAAGTCACATAAAAGCATTTATATATTGAAATGTTCTTGGCTTGGTTTCCATTTGTGTCAACAACAAATATTGCACTTCATGTGCATAAAATTTCCTCTGCATTTTATATTCAGTTAAAACCATATGGAAAATAGGATGTTATCATATAATGGAATGTACTGTACATTTAGTAGATTCCTTATGTTTCACCATATGGATCAGCCTGTCAGGATAAGAAGTTTAAGGTGTTAGTTAGTTTACCTACCCTCTCTCCTTTGTCCTATTCACAATCACACAGCAATGATTAGCAAAGCATTGTATTTAGTATGTATTCAGTTTATTTATTTGTTCCAGTGTACATGTTAAAATGATCCTAGGTGTTAATACAATTCCTTCATAAATTTTAGAGCTACTTTTCAATGTGCAACATGATAAAACTTAAGCCATAACTGTTCAGATTTGGAGCCCATATCCAATTCTACGCCCACAAACCACTTAGCTCTGCCACGAATAGAGTGACTCATATATCTGTGAAGCTGCGAGGCTCTGAACATGTCATGAGGTTACCAAAAAGAACAGCTACTGTTTGAATATTCTGACTTGCACAGATTTGGTGGAAGGAATTTGGGCAGTAAAAATTAAGTTATTATTCTACTGTTCCGATAGAGACACTTATTTTTATTTTCATGCTTTAATAAAGATGCATTGTCAGTGATTTGAGGAATAAAATTTGACTCTTAACTCACGAATAGAACGTCAGTTTGATTTCACTTGAAATGTTCTAATATTTTTACCCAAAGTAAAATTCAAGTCCATCTTAAAGGATATTTTGGCCGCTATTGATTTGTATATTTTTTATATGATCTTTTTTAGAACTCAGGTAACACTAATATAAACTAAATGCTGTTGAACTGCTAAACTATTATAAGTTAAATGCAGTCCGTCACAACACCACGGTGCATATTTAGCATGATGAGAATTTTTAAAAACTTTTTTTTCATTCATGAGTATGGTTGTTTTGCAGTATAAGAGGATGATTAGTTCTCTAAAAGGTTGAAAAAAGGAAAATCCTCCAGTTTCACCGCTGACTTTATTAAATAAATGGCACAAGAGACTGTATTTGGTTCAATCAATGCTGGTTGAGCTTTGCCAGTTGTAAGGAGAAGAGAAAACAAAACAAACCAGCAGAAATAAAACAGAATGTAGAAGTTAGTGATGGTGATGAAACAATCAGAAGACACAAATAACTTCATGCGTCTACTTCATCCCCTGCCATGTTGTGTGATTGTGTCTGCTTCCGCCCATTTTATGTATATATGCAGTGTTTTCTATTTGAATCACACACACAATGTGCTGGAAATTCCTTCATACCATGTATCACATATTGTTCCTGCCACAAACAAAAATGGACTTCTGTTTCTAGGTCATGCAGTACTTTTGTTTGGCTTCACATCATAGTCCTTTCAAAATACTTTATTGTTTGTGGTTGTATTGTGACAAAATATGAAAGAGTTCAATTCTTGCTCTAACTTCATCAGTCACTATAGTTTGTAAAGGCATTTTTAGGTAAAAAGCTTTTATGAGCAGCAGGTCAAGGGCATGAAATAGTGCTGTCTTCTTAGTCTAACAGTGCATAAAAAAGAGAGTTCAAATGGCCTGATATGCAAGAACACATGTAATTACAATAAAAGACACTTTGAATAATCCAAAGAAGTTGATCCTGCTCAGTGAGTGGTTTAAAATAGATTTATTCTATAATCTGTTTGAGGAAGATAAAAAAAACCCCAGCAACACAGTTCACAGTGGGTGTGGTTAAATTCTGCATCTTTTGTTGACCGTGTCAATGTGAAAACAGTTCATGCTTGAGTCATTGGCTGAGTCAATGTTTGTAATGAGCAAATTACTAACAAATCACTCTAAGAATTCATTAACCCTGCACAAGTCTTTAATTGAGACGTTTAAAAGAATCGAGGGCAGAAAAAAAACCCTGTCACTGGAAAATACAGCTTTTTTATGTGCATGTCACACAGTGAGATTCAAAGAACAATGCTGCTCTGCACTCTCTACTTTACTTAGCTGTTCCTTACAGGAGTTTTTAATCATTTAGAAGTTCTTCTATTGGGTGAGTTTGTTAAGTAGCTTTGTTTCCTGAAGCTTGAGCACAATTGAAGATATGAACTCAAGTCCTTATTGAACATGGATGACACTGCCCCAAAATTGGCCAAATGTTTGAGATTCTAAAATGTTATTCCCATCAAGCGTAAATGGATATAATCAATTTCTAAAAAGAAGAAGATTTGTTCAATAAACCTGGCACTATGTTAAAAAAGTAAACCTAACCTAATCACTGTTTGTACCTGCGTTGGCAGCAACAACTAACATCAAAAGTTTACAATGACTCTGTGCTTTTCATTGGTGTGGATGAATCCTGGCCAACTCTTCTTTGCAAAATGGTTCTACTTTGGTCACATTAGAGGATTTTCCAGCATGTATGCTGGTCCAGTTTGTGTCACTCCATCTCAGTTATATTTCAATTTGAACTTTGAGTAGTAGACTTGTCAAGTCTCCATTTCTGTCTTGTATCTTGAAAACTGATCTTCACTCAGGCAAATATGGCCTGCAGTGCTTCAGATGTTTGTCTTGTTTATGCGTTGACCTCCTGATGAGCTGAATTGAGTTGAGATGTGATTCACTGATGTCCCAACAGTCTTAGAAGAATTTCTCATATTTTTATGATCTTCATTTGATTGGAACATGATGTGTTGCTGCTAAGATATTTTAAACTACTTTATGAGGTTAGGAAAGTTGTATTCAAACATGTACATGTTGCGGTTAATCATATGGACAGATTTTTTTCTGTTTACATCCGATTATTCTTCTCTGACAGTTATTTTGATTATCTGAATGAATAAAGCCAAAAGAAAAACAAAAAAAAAAAACTCCAAGAGGGATAATACTTTTGCACAGCAAAGTACGTACCACTTTTCAGTGGAATACTATTAAAAAAACGTGTCTTGATGTTATGAAGCACCCACTGTGAAATTGTTTGAAAGGGTATTTTCCTTTTTTGCTTCAATTTGATGCAATGTCAGAAGCCAAACACAATTTTATTAAGTCAGATTTCTGGTTGAGCTAACTGGAACACGGCAGATGTGCTATGAGAATGATTTTGGCCTGGCCTCGGAGCGCAAATGTTGCCACAGTTAGCGAGGAAGAACAAAGTCGGTGGCAGTGATTCACCCCGACCTGTTGACAGAGCCATGCATGCGCGGCTGCGATGGCAGCTGGGTCCGTCCACGTCGCTTGAGGCGGCAAAGATGGCTCTGGAAGGGTTTCAAGCCAAACCATGCTCGGCTCGCTACTCATCACCATTTGCCTCGCCTCCCTGATACACAAATGTACATTGTTTTGCGTGTGTTGCAAAACAATGCGGTTATGCAGACACTTCAGAGCGTGAGCATGTGAGACAGAGATTGAAAGAGCAAGGCGGAAGTAGAGGAAGCAGCAGATGTGTCTTCCTTTCTCTTGTGTAAGGACATATATCTTTCTAACTGTTCACATATATGTGAGTTTGTGTATATTAATGAGCTGATGGTAGGTTAACCAATAGATAATACTGTGCGTTGGCTCTCCAGTACCATATGACAGGGAAAACTCTGCACACCTGTGCTCTCATCTGTTCCACCACAGGAGGACTTATATTAAGTCATTACTGCAGGCGCCGCCAGTGCACTCGAATTGCACACATGGCTACCAGGATAAGTGTGCTCCTATTGGATCGTGCAGCCTTGCCATTTATATTTATAGAAACCATGAATAGATGTCATATCCTCACCACGGATACACAGTGGCTGCTATTTGGGCTAAAGTGCATATCAAATTTCAAGTTTCTGTCCTAAAGTGAAATGTATGGCTCGTGGAATTTAGTTTAAAAGTCAAAATAAAGCTTTAAATGCCATCTTTATAAATGCAAAACTAGCTGTTTATGACCCTACCTTTTTATCTTTAAATGTAGTTAAGAAAAATATATATTGCCTTTGACCTTTTAATGTATTGTTTCAACAAAGTTCAATGTATTTATTGCAATTGTATATAATACACCAACACAGAATGTGAGGAAAGTTAAGATTGACTTCAAAAAATTTAATTGTATGTATAGCTTGCCTTTGCACCAGCCTTTCATCCTCTTTCTTTTGGCACCATTGAATACAATATCACTGGCTTTTAAAATAGACCACATTGTCCACTGATCTCAAGTCCATCGTGAGAAAATTGCACAGTCTGGGGGTTACTGAACAGAAACCTTAATTTCCTTTATATATTATCTTAGTATGGATAAAAATTGTATGGAACATATCAATGTTAACTTTGGATGTGAAGTGTTGTTGGGAAACCTTCAATATACCTAATTTGAATTCTGGACCTTTTAAGGTAAATTATACAACATCAAGTCTTTACTGCTTCATCCTAAAACCAACCTTGTAGTACCAATGGTTTCTCTTTCTGTTATTAGTTAACAATGCAAATTGAAGAAATTCAATACTGTTGTGCTAAATTTCTGTGGTGGTGCAATGGTAAAATGAGTTTGAGAACCAATGAGGCCAGGCTTCCAGGGAAGAATGCTTGAAGTCTAAGATTGGGAAGCATTTTTCTGATCTTACGTGAATAGAACCTTATAGCTAAAACAATTTGACAAAAAATCTATTTAAATAACAAACTATGTTAAACCCGTTCGAATTATTTTTCTTTGCAATTCATCATTTGACAGGAAGACTGTCATACTCCGCTGCTGAGCCACTTTTCCCATAGCAGGAGGAACTAGAACCTATTAAATTTAAATATTCCTTTCTGTTGGCAGAAATAGAAAAAAAATCAAACTTCCCTGTGAAGAGATACAGTATACTTTCTCTTCCTTAAATCTAAATAAGATAAAGTGGTTCTGACCACTAATCCTAAAAATATATAAATATGGATCTGGGGGAAAAAAATGTCAGAAAGTTTCACCCAAACCAGGATCTTATAAATGCTAAACACTTATTATACTTATATTATCTTAGTTATGCTTGAGAGTTTGGAGATGCTTTCTGCTTTGTACAGTGTTTCTCTATTTTACAGTAACACTAGCACTTTTCTCTTGTTGAAAGAAAATGATTGAGACAGTCTGTTTTCTCTGGGTGTAATAAGTCTGTCTCAGATGACACATCCGCTTCATCAGACTAATTGCCCTTTCTGCAACAGAGGGATTTGTAGGAGCTCACAGGACATCAAAGACGAGCACCGGCTGCTCATCCCTATATCCTCTGCCTCCTTAACAGCCCCTTATAGAAGCACTGGCCTGTCTTAATTGACTTGGCCCCATCCAGACTTGCTCTTCCATATTAGTGAAATTTGAGCTGCTTGTGAGTGACATGAGGCAAGTTAGCAATGCCTCAGGAGACAATGTTAGTGACAGCTTCCCTCCCCTGAGCCTTGATTGTTCCACCAAGAGCATCATTGGCTGAGAATGGAACATTGTGTTGATTAAAGAGATCTCGTAGTGTGATCTGTCATGTTCTGGCAATCTCTCACAAGATGGATTTAGGGGTCTTCCCTGTTATAATTGCCTTATCTTGCACTAGAGACTACTGAGTGTAGATCCCACTTACATCAATACCTAAGTCTCCCCAGAGGTCGGCATTGTACTTGAGGAAAAAATCTGTCACAATTTGCCAGATTTTAATAAGTCCATTTCCATAATAAAACTTAATCTGTCTGGAAATTTTGTGTCTGGTTTCAGATAATCAGTTTTGTGAATCCCTGGCCTGCTAATACCAGTTTCTTTTAAAGAACTGGTATTAGCAGTTCTTTAAAACTGCTAGTACCAGATTTTTGATACCAGTTTGCCATCATTGATGGTAAAAAATATTTTACCATCAAAATATAATTTTTTTTTTCAATTTTCTGTAGAGTAGGTTGATGCATGTAGTTGTAGTGGATATTTTGATAAGGATGTCAACATCTCCGATTACAGCAGGCCTCCATAGAAAATACAGTTTCATTTCCAGATGTCTCTTACACCTTCTTTGATAACTTGTTTTTGAAACACCAAAGTGATACTGAAAATGGTGAACTGAGTTTTCTTTCCACACTAACAACCTGATTAGCGGTGATTTCAGTGAATCTTGGAAGTGCTTATTGATGCATTCACTAATCAGAAAAAAACATTGCATACCCAATTGGCATCGTGGTTGGTCACATGCAAAATCAATCAATTCTGCTTACCAGTTAAATACTCAATGCATCTATATGTATTCATTTTATGAAAAATATTTAAAAAAAATGACCTGCTTGAAGAGATGGACAACTTCTGTTCAGATTTCTTTAAACTTAAAACGAGTCTCTCATTTGCCACCTGTCATGAAGCACATTTTTAACCGACATCATTGATTTATCTCCCTTATCTCAGAGGTCTTTGAATTTGACAAAGTGGAATGAGTTTGAAATTAATAAGTTAAAATGGACAGATGTGAGCCTTGGCCTGTGCCTTTTAAATGTCTGCCACTGCTATTTGACAGGTATCATAAGGAGAAAGAAAGAGAACAAGTAGTAAAAAGGAATGAAAAACAGCCAGCTAAGATGAGGCCAGAGAATAGGTTTTGACTACTGCTAGTACTAACAATAGCCCTGTCAACGCTCTCCAAGAGCGTGGCCCAGGCTCCCAGTGGCATCTCCAGAGAGAATGTCATGGGAGAAATAAATCTCTCAGCCAATTTATGTGCAGAAGGTGAACTTTTTTTCTTTTTTTGCCTGCTTTTCATAGCAAAACCAAATAGGAAGACCACTGACAGCTCAGAGTGGAGATTTTCTTTCTTCCTTGCTCATTGACATGGCATTTTTATTCACCGGGCCTCTGGAATGCACTCTTGTGCAACGTAGGGGTGAAAGAGAGTCAAAAACAGTCCATGTGAAACTCCCACGGCTGCAGGGTGGTAAAAAAGTGAGAAATCCTTCCAGTTTAAAGCCCTGCTGAACAGTTGGCTCCCTATCCGTTTCTGAAGGTATGACACCATTATGGTCAAGCTGTAAATACTTTTGCAGGAAACTGAAAGAGCGCATTTCATTACCTGTTTGCTGAATAAACATGAAAGCCCCACACTCCACACATCTGTTGTACACATAATGTGACATTTACGTCAAGACAGGTACATGAAAACCAACAGCATGCACCTGTCAACCTTGACAACCGAGGAAATTGGAAAATTTTAACATGGAGCTAATTTTGTTTTAGAGTTTAAGGGCATATTTAGTGGTTTATACAGCTATAATGGTTATAGTCAAGTCTACATCCTAACAACACACTGTATTACTAGAGAAAAGGGTTCTCAATTCAACTTGCATACAACATAGATGATCATGTCATGTCAAATAGAGAAGACAAAAGTAGTTGGGAAAGAACAAAGACTACAACTGAAAGAATCTACAGGAATAAAATGCAGAGTAAGAGATGAAAAAGCACTGACTGTAGATTTTGGAAAGCAATAATCAGCCACAGACAACGCCAAAAGATTTATTCAATGATTCAAGATGAAAAATTGGAGCTTAATAACTAACAGCGGTATCTTCGGAACCAGAAAAAAAAAAGAGAATGCTTCCTTGCTCACCTGGAGAAGTTGAGTATCTTGGTGTCTTGTTCATGACACAACACGATTAGCTGGAATAGGAAATGACAGGACAGATTGGACCCTCATCTGCAGTAATATAGGCGTTGCTCCAATCTGTCTTTGTACTCATCTATTGTCATTGGATATGAACCACGGCCAAAAGCAGAGAGGAAGCTGGACTCAACTTTAATGATAGGGTGAGAAGTTCAGTGATCTGGAGGGAGCTCAGAGTAGAGCACTTTCACCACTGAAAGCAGCCAGCTCTGGCTGCTTTCAGGCAATCCTTTCAGGTCTCCTTATCAGGCAATCTGATAAGGAGACCTCTCCATTTTGAGGTTTTCTGGCCATGTCCCACTGGAATCAAAGCCAAGGACACACTGAGAACAGAGTGGTGGACTATATCTCCTATCATGTTTGGAAACACCTTTGGATCCCTAAGAAAGGGTTGCAGATTGTCAGTGGGTAAGAGGTTGGTTTTCCCTTCTTTCCCTTTTAGCAAAAGCCAGTTATATGAATGGGTGATTAGATTCATAAATCATCTAATCAATACTAAACATTAGCTTCCAGACAGCTATTATTAAAATGGTAAATACACATTGCATCATTCAGAATGAAATGTGATGTAAAACATTTTCTGTTGGCTAAACTGATACTACTTTATTGCTTACTAATACCACCTGATACTAATAACAAGCTCTGTGTCAGTCTTTAATTGGATAAGCAAAACACAACAAAAACAAAACAAAAACAAAACCAACTATTTTAATGTAAACCTTTATCCAACCCTCTGAAGCCTTTATAGAAAGCATGTCTTTGTGAACGTTTGTACAGAGAGTTGTTTCAGTGTCCATTGATGTCTTCCTTGTGGAGTGAACCAGGCAGGCAACCTTGTATTTTATCCAAGGGAGTCTCGCTACAGAGGTCAGCAAGTACTTTTGCTTGTACGGTGATGACGAGATTCTGCACTTAAGGGTATCTCTCTCAGGTCTCACTGAGGCTATTTTCAAAAGTCCCTACATGTAGATGCAGTGAGAAATTCTAATGAACAAAATAGTTCCTCATCTCTTGAGGCAATGCCTGGGAGCAGTTGAAGTCTTTTAGCTGCAAATGATAACTTTATATTCTTTGTTGTTGTCAGAATTCAAGTGAGTGTTTGCACGGATGCAGTGTTGTAGTTGATGTCTTACTCATATTTGTGATGCTCTCTTTCTGCTGTTTGGTTATGTCTTCTGGCTTTATGGGAGTTTGCTCACTATTGTGACAGTGCACTCAGGAATCTGCAGTCATGTGGGACGTTTTTGGGTTTTCCGCTACAAATACAAGAAAGGAAACCTTCCAAAATATGCAAGGAAAGGCCATCCTTTCTGTTTTAATGAGACTGGTCCATGAAGAGGCATATCACCTCCACTATCTTGGCATGGCGAGGCACATTAGTATGTGCATAATACATAAGGTGGCATGGAGATGTACAAATAATTTGCTGTCCCTCTATTCAAGGTGGCATTAGTATGTGCATAATATTTGCTCTTCCAATTTATTCAATGTACTCTTAGAAAATGAATGTGATTTCACTGTTTGCAAGACTCCCAATCCTGTTATCCTCGATGAATTGGGTGTAGGTTTAGGCTTTGTCCAATGAACATTGTGGCTTCTTATTTATAGTGGGTAAGATCTTTTCTGAATGCCTTGAAACTGCTTTTACTGTACAGTATGTCAACATGGAATGCCTATGCTTTCACATAGCAAATTTTTCTGGTTCTTATCCCCATGTGAAAAATTCCTTTTGAACAATACTGGGATGATAAATTCAAAGAACTAACATTTAGTTGGAAGACAGAAGATATAAAATGTACCGGATCAAACAAAATTGGTCATCTTGTAAATTCCCTTCCAGTTAATTTAAAGCTTCCTGCAAAATTATTAATGTATATTTTTAAAACACAAATCTCTATATTGTGATTTCATGTGATAAACCAACACACTCAATTATAAATTGGTGATGTGAATTTGATATATGATTTCTTTGAATGGATATTAAATGTTGTATTTGGTACCATTTTCTCTGATATGCTTAGGTAAAATACAGTACTTTCTGCAGCTTTTATAAGTCACAGATTTAGCATATAGAGTAAATACTCTCAGAATGAATGCACCTGTTCTACTGTGCAAAATGTAATTTAACAAATTACTGTACAATAAAAATGCATATTTCTAACAAAAACTGAAGTCCTTGAAACATTTTTCTTTGACTTCAAGTCAATCAATCTGTGATTATATATTTTAATAATTACCATGGTACATTTATAACATGTGGATTTGCATTCAGTCCTCCTGACTTACTTTGTAGAAGGACCTTTAGCTGAAATTACAGCTACAAATCACTGTGGGTAGGTCTCTACTCCATCTTGAAATTTCTTACTCTTTACAAATAGCTCAAACTCCCTAAGATTAAATAGGGAGCAACTTTGAAGATTACAATGCAGGTCTTACTACAGACTCTCAATTGGATTTAGGTCTGGACTTTGACTTGGCCAGATATAAGCCACCTTATTTTAGCTTTGTAAGAATGTTTTTCTCCTCCTGCTTATTCTCAACACAATTTCAGTCTCACAACCTCTTCCAGGCTTTGCCTGCTTAACCCACAAATTTTACTGTGGAGCTGGTGTTTACAGGATGATATGCATTGTTAGTTTTATACTTCAAATCCTAATAAAATACACTATGGTTGTAACATGACAAAATTACAAGTACTGATTGTCATAGGCTTAATTTCTACTTACTTGTGAATCTATTATACATTTTTACTGTATTTAGGTAACTGGCTCACACCAAAAACACTTCATGTACCAGATTATTGTCATTTTATAACAGAAACAAGTAATTTTGTTACAGCCACACTATCTTGAAGAGTGCTTCTTGGGAAGCAATACTATGGAGCAGAAATGCAGGAAAATATTATCCCCATCACTTGTTTTCTTCTATATCTGCACATTGTAGCAAACATGAAATTTGCTGTCGGTATCCTTTGAATACTGGAGGAACAGTATAGACTAAACACATTAGGTGTGGCAAATATGCTACATGCAGCATGTTCAGTTCTGCTTTCTTCAGCTCACTATTTTTATATCAGTACCACAGCTTCATGTCACATCCTGCATCACACAGCAGTTTGTTCTGATTAAAAAAAAAAAAAAAAGGACTGGATTTTATACTTTTTGTGTTGGGGCCATGAAATAATAATGGAATACACTGAGTTGTTTATGGGGTTTTGAAATGTATGACTGAATGTTCACGCCTAAGTGAGCGTCCATGGCTATGGCCTCTGTTTGTGTATACCTGCGTAAGTGCACATTTCCACGGCAGGAGTTAGGGTCAGCTGTGGACATGCCAGGGGCACCTCGGGTGATGGGATACACTGCCATTGTTGGCCATTCCTCCTGAGATAATGTCATAATGGGAAACAGTGGGGGGTAGGGGGGGAGGAGACAGCTGGCAGCTTCGTTTTCTGTCAGCGCAAATTTTCTACTACATCAATAATGAGCACCACAGCCGAGCCATGAGCGCCACGGCTCAGTGGGCTCATAACTGTATTCTCGCATGTCCTCTCGCTCTTCCTGCTTTTTCTCTTTCCATGTAATTCCCCTCTCTTCATTTGTTTTAAACCTGCTTTTACCACATTTTCTACCTGCCCAATTTTATTTTGATTTGTCTGTATTTTTGTTCTTCCCCTCCTGCTCTGAGCATATCTGCTTCTGCAAAAAATGCTCTCCATGATATCTGTCGTATCCATCCTTACATGATGAATAAATAGGAAAAAGAAAAATAGATCAGCTTCGTCTCAAAACACGGATATAACAGCTTTTCTGAGAAACTGGCATTTGCATGTTTAGTAAATATTGGGATAGTTTAGGGCATAAACAATAAAGCTCCCACAGTTTGTGCTTATTAACCCATGTTTATATGCAGCTATGAAACCCTTCTGTAAGAGGAAAACTCATACAAAGTGGAGAAAATTAACAAGAATACCCCAAAGTCATAGTGGAAATAATACATTTTTGTTTGAATTTAAATTTGGTTGCTTTTGGCAAGACCATCTAATATGCATTTTTTTTTTAGATTAGCAATATAATTTTGCTTTAATTTCTCAAGCCTATAAAAAGCTTGCTGAGGCATCAGTTCTCCAGTCCAATTTGTTTTCCACAAAATGCTGATTAAATTATCCTGACATATTGGCATAACAATGCAGAAAATCTAAACCTTACTATGTGCGGTCTTTTGTCATGGTTGTCAATGTCAAATTCCTTCATTTATTTTGTAGGCATGTGCTCAACAACATGAGTATATTTCTACTTTTTTAGTCTCACCATACCTTGCGTGATTATCTTTTTGAGATGCCAATGTTGCATTTTGTTTTTCTAAACACTTTATTTACTTCATCACATCTAGCCTTCACACCTAGTCTGAGATTATTACTGAGCCATTGTTCATACTAGAGGGAAGCAGAAAATGCTTGGGAAAAAAAAAACCCACCTCTGTATTAAAATAAATTACATAACAAAGTGTAAACCACTTCTTATCTTTTAACTACTTACAAGTTCCTTCCTTCTTAGTACTCATCCAACTCAAGGTTTGAATAGTTCATTGTGAAATATTGGTCTTTGGCAAAATAATAATTTGCTTTTCAAATCATAGAAAAAAGTACAATTTTGTATATGTAGCATATCTCATGGATTAAATCACAACATAACAATAACAATAAAATCAGCAATCGGGGTGTAACCCTGTGAGTTTTAAACCTAGGATGTTTGTTTAACAATAGACTGATCAGCAAACATCAGAGATCGGCAAAGAGACTGAGGTTAAAGGATGTGAGAGATATTGGGGGGCCTGAACATTCAGGACCCTAAAAGTTAAAACAAGAAATTTAAAATGAAACCTAATATTAACTGGTAAAACAATGAAGAGAAATGTCAGAGAAAAGATGTTGGTAAAACTAAAGGATTGCTTTCAGCCTACATTTGCTACCCGTATGAATAATTCTTCTTAGGACACTGATATGACATTCATCCTGATGATGACTGAACGTAAACCTGAGCAGTGTGTTTTAAAACCATTAATACTTAGAGTCTCAGCAAAAATAACAGTGCTTTGAAGACGCCACTGTCTTATAAGCTTGACTCCAGAAACACAACACTCTATATTTTAAATGCTTACATGACATCCAATGCTTACACAAAGTAATAATAAAAGCTACTCTGCAGTGCTGCATTTTGTGATTTCAAACAGAATATTAGAGCCACCCATGACACAAATCACCACAATAGGATGACATTACAAATCCCCATTAGCATTAAGCCTTTCTTCCTGAGACATTTGGATGTGCACATAAAGATTTTGTCATTCATTTTGAATATTTTAATGTGATTTATTTCAAATTTTATGTATTTTCACATCCTGACTGCCACGATCATTTTTGAGGAAATAATAATTATATTCTCAGAAATTTCCGTTTTAGCTGTATATTTCCAGAAATGTTATTAGGCTGCAGGTTCTACCATTATCTCCTAAAGCAACTGAATTATGAAACTATTAAGTTATTTGATAAGCAACCCCTTATTAAACGTTAAAACACAAGGCTGTCACAAGTGTAACCTGCTGGGAACCCTATTGGTGTCCACAATAAAGCCATTTTTACATAGTCAAAGATTGAGATTGTGTCTCCCGAGAAAGATGCCAACACTAAAATTTAAGTGTAGAGAAATGTTAATGGTTAGGCAAGAAAAAGTTATAATTGTTTTTGTGAATAAAAATAACTACATTTTTGGCCACCATGAATGGTGGTGGTAGTATCATGCTGTGGGACAGTTGTTCCTCCAGCATTACTGGAATGCACAGAATGAGTGAAATTATAAGAGAAGAAGAACTTTAAGAAAATTCACAGAATAAAAAGCTAAATTGTGAAACTATCCTCAAAATTTGTTTGAAATGGACAAATCAGTCTAATGTTTGATCTTCAGGAATGGCACATCTGATCTCCTGGGTATAACCCTATTAAAAATGAGGTCTCTTCCACCAAACCATTTTAAATTAACTACCAGTTCTGCCAAGAATAATGGTCGGATACCCAACCTAGAATATGGCAGAAGCATGTTAATTTCTTCAAATATTCTATAGGAATTTTTAAGAAAATAGTGTTAGCGTTTTTCCCTGATATTTTTTTTTTAATCTGTAAATTTCCAGTCTTTTTTGGTGAGATGAGGGTTCTATGACAGGAAATAACAATGTTTTAAATTAATGGAGTTGAGATTGCATTAAACACTTTTTGAGTCATGCTGTGAGAAATCACAAAAAAACCAGACATTTTAATGTCCAGGACATGAGAACACATTCTGACCACTTAGCAGAGACTCAGAAAAAGGTGATTCTTGGCTCTCTGCATCCTGTAATTCACTTACCACTGTGCTGTCATTTGGCTGAGCTTTAAATGTAAAAAGAGATCTGTTGGGGTTTTTTGTGTTTGTTTTTTTTTTTCTGGGAAAAATACAAACAAAAAGCAAAATCCATCAAGCGACTTTCATGTCTAATCTAACATGAGGCTAAAGGACATCAGTTCAGTCTTGCCTTTGTTTTTGTGTGTTGTTTTTCTGCATGTCATAATGTACTGTATTTTGAGGTTTTAGATGTGACAAGGCTCCTTTTAACATCACCAGAAGACAGCAAGTCATGTTTTCCAATGTTCTCCACATCAAGTACAGTCAGTATCTCAGATTCAATCAGCAATTAATTCAAATAGACAGATATCTCTTCAACAGAAATTGAATGCATATAGTGCAGTTGATACATTTTTTAGCAGGTTTGTCTTTGAAGTGCTTTCTTCATTCAGTAGATCTTTAGAGTTTCACTTCAGACTATATTTCATTAATATAGTCTAATTCATGTTGGCAAGTTTCGGTTACCTTGAGCTAATGCTGCTTTGTTTCTGGGCAACAGAATGATGAATACATTTTAAAAGCAGTCGTTCCAGTTCTCCAATGAAGTAGAAGAATACAGTACGTATATCATATACCCATCCCTGAAAATCTCATGATTTGTGTTTTTAACAACGCAAATGTTCTAAAACAACAAAAAAATATATACGACAAATTAAGGCATTGGTTTTGTAATCTGCATATAAATATAAATATAGTAATCATAACTAAGAATGTCATGCATTTTTGTGCTTTTTGAAATTTTTTTCAATCACTTTTTTTTTAGATAGTAAAAAGATTATACAACTATGATCTCCGTTTACTTTCGATACTTATTCTTTGGTAGCAAATTATCATTTTGAATTCACCAACACCAGAACAATTGGAAAGTCCAAGAGCTCAAGGATAGTTTCCATTTCTAAACACATTCAACTTTTAGAAAGCCAAAAGAAATTCAGTTTCAAACAATTGTATTGAAACACAGGTTACTCAAGGTGTCATCAATTTACCTGTCATTGGAAAAAAAGCCAAACTGTCCCTCTAAGGAGAAAGGAAATTAGTTAGAATATTCAGAAAACACCTAGTCTTCACCATTTACTTTTAGGTTACAGTAATTATGTCAACATGTATTGAATGGAAAAAAAAAGATCTTACAGTAAGCCATGCATATGTATTGACATTAGTTAATAAAAGAAGAAGAAAAAAGGTGCCATAGACAATGACAATGAATAATTTTTTTCAGAGCACATTCATACACTGTGTATTCACTCATGGAAACGTTAATAATGTTAACCTATAATCATTGAAATGAGATCAAAAGCAAAGATTGAGTCAAAACTGAAATTAAGCTACTTGAAAATGTCCCACTTGTAAACAAATGGCAGCATAGAAACCGTGCAAGATGCTTATAAAAACTGTCAACCTTGGGAAAGGCATTGCACTATTAAATGTTATAGTCTCAAGAGGGTAGCTCTGTTTTAAAACCCATATATATGAAGAAGGAATTTCTCTTTAATGCCATGTTGGAAACATATTTAACTTGGCTGAGTTTTATAGGTTATTAAATACATTACTCCAGGTCACTTCTGTTGGCTGTTTTTCTCATCTGCACTACCTTGCAAAGTGCTGAAATGAGAAGTGAATATTGTTTGGTTTACCGGTCAGGGCAGACAAGGTCAGTTATTCTACATCTTTTAGCTTTAAATGATCTTTTGCTTGGCTAGAAATCAACATTATCTGCTCTATTGCTCTTCTTGTTCAGCTAAGGAAACCTAATACCACCGTGTGGGTTTGAATAGAAATAGGTAAAAATGCTTAACTCTATATTAACAGCTGCAGGAAGACAATAAGTTGTGACTCATATGGCACAGAAAATATATCATAGCAGTGAAAATACAAAGATGAAAGTTAGGAAACTTATGTAGTTTAGTTAAATGAGAAAGATTATTAGTATTTACCAGACTATGCAACGTTTGCAAATGGCTGCAATCAAATGCGTGTCACTCCTCTTGCTGTAAGGAAAATATGTTTGTTTTCTTGTTTCCTTGCAGATACACATTTTTTGATGATGACCGTTAAGGGTTCATACTAAATTACATGAGAAGGCAGCCAACTGAACAACCTGGCAGAGTGAGGATGCATACAAAAGATGGAGGTTATTTCTACTTTTTCAAGAAAACGTTGATCAGATGTGGATAATATCTTATTGGAAATCTGAAGCAGTAATGGGAGTATTGGGGACTACTAAAGCTGGTTATTATGCAGGGAAAACACTGCATAATAGAAACCTTAATGAATTTCACTGATTTCTTGGACAAGTCTTCTTTCGTCTTGGATGTGCAGCAAAAGCTTCTCCCCTCCTATGTTAAGATTGACTCATTGATATCTAAAGGACAGCACAATTTCCATATTATGTTTTAAGAAGTTTAAGAATTTGGAGACTTTGACTGTGGCAGGATTGATGTTACAAATCTGGGTGGTCTAAGAATTTTAGAATCTACTGATTTACTTGAATTTTCACACAAAACTACATATTTCACTTACACAAAAGAACCTACAAAAGAAAAAAATATCTATTGAATGGAAGTTGTGCAAGAAGTGACATTTTTTGTGTTAAAAAATGTAAAGGTGATGTATGAGGTCAGAGGAGAGTGAGTAGACTGGTTAGAGGTGATAGAAATGCAAGGTAGCTCAACAGGAGTTGTTCCAACCTAGGCATGTGGAGCGCCCTGTGTCTCGAATGTCAGCTAACATCAGAAAACAGACTAGAATTTACACAGGCGCAACAAAATTTAGAAAATAAAAATTTAGTCTGGTTCAATGAATCTTATTTTATTCAACATTTAGTCTGACATGAAGACATACTGATCCATCCTGCATTTTCAATGTTTTTTTGCCGCTGCTGGTGTGAGGGTTTAATGGTTATCATAGGACAGAATGACCTATTGGCACCAACTGAGCTTCCTTAAGACACCATTTCTTCCTAGCCATGTAAACCCCTTTATTACAAGAGTGTACCCATTATCTGTTGACTACTTTTAGCAAAAATAATAGGAAACCAGCATCCTAAACTGGTTTTCTAAAATGACAATTAATTCATTGGACTCCAGAGGCCCCTATGCTCACCAGATTTAGGATGTGGGGAAAGGATATTCACATTATAGATCTGTAGCTGATAAATTTGCAGCAAATGTAAGCTATCACTTTGTCAAAGTCTCTAAAGGAAAGTTTCTGGCACCTTGTTGAATCTATTACAGGAAGATGTAAGGAAAAATGTGCAACTAATGCTGTCTGTATATAAAAATGACAACAAAAGATTTGTTTACTTATTAGCAAGATTTAAAAGTGCATCAGAAAGAACAATAGACTGGGCTCAGAGACTAGAGACAAAACTCCTTCAAGGTATACCTAATATATTTCTTTATTTATAGGCACAAAATAGATTAAAAGATTTCCTCAAAAGACTGTTTAGTTTTTCTGATGTTCCTCGACAATATGTCAGTTGTGTCTGCAATCTGGCATCTCATTAGTCAGCTAGTCACTGGAGGATAGGCTTGTCGGGTTCATCTTGCATTTCTTTGAGTTGAGAAAATTGAATCATGACAACAGCTTAACTCAAGACAAAATACTGACAATGTTGTCAAATTGAAACAGCTTTTTTATTATGTTTTTGTTTCAGGTTTGAAATTTAGGTGCGCAAATCCAAACGTTCATTTAAATCACTTCAGGAAATAGTTTACACTTACAGGGACTTCCAAAACTTGTCCTGTAAGCTAGAGCTTTGTATTTTGTGATGATACAAACTATTTTTATTATATTTCAGGGGGAATTTTATGTGATAGACCAACACAGTGATATGTTTAATTGTGAAAGAGAAGAAAATAATGAGCAAGCTTTTAACAGTTTATAGTTATAAATCTCAAAAGTGTGACTTGCATCTACATTTTGCTCCTCAAAATCAATGCTAGAATCACATTTTGCTGTCACTGCAGTGGAATGTGTTCAAGTCGCACATCTAAAGACAAAATATATATATATATATATATATATATATATATATATATTCTATGCAGATAAATCAAACTTGGCCAGATTGGATGGAGAGTCTTGTAACAGATTCTCAATTAGATGTAGATCCAGAATTTTATTGACATTACCACAGCATCATGCTGCCACCTCCTCTTTTTACAATGGGAATGGTGAGTTCAGGGTGAGTACACTGTTTTTATTGTGCTACAACAGTACCCTCACAAAGCAGCTTTATTTATACACAGATTAAATTGATTAACCATTTAGTTTACATTGGAAGCCGTTTGTTGCATTCAGTTTATTTAAAGATAATGACTTAAATAACACTAAAAGGACTCCTCACTTCTCAAATGTTACATGTAAAATATTTGAAAACTGTATCATTTTCCTGCACCTTACACCACAGATAGTATATAAAATTCCTTAAAAATCTACTAATATTTATGGTTGTAATATAGCAAAACCTGAAGAAGTTCAGGAGTTGTGAATTCTTCTGCAAGGCACCACAAAAAGATGAAGTGATTCAAAATGTAGATGTACTCTCCTTTGAATTTATATATTCTCCAACATGAAACATTTGGATCCTGTACTAAAGCAGCAATATGACAAAAGTGAGAAACGAGTAAAACATCTGAAATTAAACACATTTAACATGTTTGAGGCTAGTAGTGCCAGTGACATTGCATGAAAACATTTCATAGGAAACTTGGACAGACTGGTGGTTTTATGCTTTTAAAAGAAATCTGTCAAGCTTTGACTCCCATTCTGATTCGCTGGTTTTGGTTATATAACCTCATCTGTTAACAGAAGTGCTAAAAAATCTTTCAAAGCCCCTGTCTAAAACTCAGCAGGTGGTAAAAGAGTCATTTTTATGTTCTCAGATGAAGAGGTTAGTTTTGATATGAAAAATGATGAGGGCTTAAAGAGGATTCACAGAAATGTAACTGATCTCTATTTGCTTTATTTTAAACTCTCGTGAACATTTGCTCATCTTATGTGCAACCTCTGTCAAGCCCACATCAAAGCAAAGTATGTCTTTTTCTTATTTTTAAATGAATCTCTCATCTTTGTCTCATGTGTCCGTGCTGCATTTTGCCCCAGGGTTGGGCTTTAAAATTTTATTTGTTCAAGTGTTATTCCACCGTATGTGGGTTTACGTTAATGTACCGAGAGTTTTATGTGTTGCATGTGCAAATCCTGGTGCAGCAAGGGGAGTGAGTGAGAGTGTGTGGGGGTGCCGGTGGGAGTGATGCATTAATTTCTCTATAAACAATTTTAATATTGTTGTTCCATTGCAGAAGTAATATCAAATAGCCATCTAATGAAACATTTATCTGGGGTTTGGGGATTCAGCCAATTTTAATTACCATTTGCTAAACACAAGTGTTTGCTGTGGGGCAATTGTGAGCAGTACTAGTCAGCAATCACATTTTTGTTGTATTTTTTCCTATGGCACATGTGTTCTACTTTTCCAAGTCTAGGGAAATCTGGTTAAATAACAGGGAGATGTTGCTGTTTTATGGGTGGTGGGGAGAATCTGTCATCCATAAATCATCAAAGCAAGTGTTTGAACATTGCTCATTATCTAGACTAGAGTTTAATCTGGATCTCAGCTTTGCACATCTAGGGATTGAAAAATATGCTACTTCCACTCAGTAACACAGCTGAAATTTGGTCACAATGGATAGAGAGTCTGTGAACACAAATATGTTCAAGCATTGCTACAAATGCTGAATTTGAATTTCAGAAACTGGAACTTGACTTCTTTTGATTTTCTTTCAACAATGATGTTATTCATAGCCAATAGTTTCATTTTTAACAAGTTCTCTCCTCTGACCTGAGGATCTCGGCAGCCCCTCCATAGATAACATAAGGATTTTGGCTGCAAAATTATTTTGGTGTCATGTTTTCTGTTTTTTGCGTAATTTCTGTGTAATGTCTGATTACTTTGTTGTGTCTCCCTTGGTCATCATAATTGAAGTTGATTGCACATTTTATGACACCAATAAGGTGCATAACTGTAATGAAACAAAATATGTAAAAATTATCAGATAAATGCCATGACTGTATTTCTTTTTTTTTTCTCCGAAGAGTTTTTAGCGGCGCTAGTGGCTCGCATTTTTTTTTTTTTACAGTAGACTGACAGGAAGGAGGGCGAGGAGAGGGGGGAAGACATGCAGCAAAGGTCGTCGGGACCGGGAATCGAACCCGCGACGTCCGTGTCGAGGACTAAGGCCTCCAAACGTGGGGCGTGCTAACCCCCTGCGCCACCACAGCACGCCCCATGACTGTATTTCTGATGGCTGTTTGGAGAAGCTCTGACTGCTATCAAATAGTTTTTTGTTTTTTTTTCTTGAATCTTTGATTCAGAAGAGAATAAGAGGGAAAATAAAACTGGGATGAAGTACCAAAGAGAGCAGAAAGCCATGATTATGTTATTTAACAACTGTAATACAAAAAACGAGGTTGATAATGATAAACTCTGGTGATAAAATGAAAGATTTTGTCGTGATTCAGTGTATGATGGAAAATGATCGATTTTACCTACGGTGTTATTTATGTCTGGTCTTTATACAGATTCAAATTTAGACAGAATGGTTAGTTTTTTGGTTTTTTTTGCTAGGCTTAGACACAAAATCACACAGAGAAGAGGTGAAACAGACGTCAGAGTGCCCAGGTTGATCAAAGACCTTGTTTATCACAAATTCCAAGATTCCAGTCGGCTACATCTCGATCCTATTTGCATCACTGCTCATTAAAATTCAGACAAGATACGTTATAGCCTCAAAGAAACTGTCAGGTCAGAGTTTCTCCGCAGAAAGGTTTTCCCTTGAGGGATTTGCTCTGCCGCGAGTGTATGCAAAACAGTCCCCGCAGGGATTGCTTGGGACGACCTGAATTTTCCTGCGATTACTCGAGGCCTGTGGCTAATTACCTTTGCAGATGAAAACATACGCCTCCTCATGAATTCAACACTACATAATATATCATAATTACTGGCAAACAAGTTATTGTTATCAGTTTAATTTTGTAGTTAGCGACTTTGATTCTGACTAACTTCGGCGTGGGTCGGTGAACAAATCAACACTGTAAAACATTGCTCTGTAGATTACCTCAAGGGATCATTTTCGTAGTTTGTTGGTACTTCTGACCTATAATGTGTGATTTAAAATTGTGCAGTGCAACTGTGCCTTGATAAATTTATGACAATAGAAATAATAGCTAATTGTTATTTGCTATTATCAGCATCAACCTATAGACTGTTGATGCAGTAAAATGTAGGTGTGTAACAAAACGATGTCTTTTTTGGCAACTTTATTTCTTTTTTTTTAGTCTCAAGGTTTTTCTAATCACAATTTTTGTTTTAAATAATCTGACAGGTACATAGATTGATATCAAACATCCAGCCAGTGCTAGAAAGTAGATTGTTTAGATCAAGCAAACATATGTCTTTGGATGGCCTAGTTGAAGTCCAGACCTATTTGTCAAATTGAAACTCTGTGGCAAGAATTAGGAAGACTTCATGTCCTCAGACACTTTCCATCCAACGTGACTGAGCTTTAGCTGATTTGCAAAGAAGCATTTGCCAACATTTCTAAATGTGCAAAGCTAAAACAATTGTTGATGCAGGGGATTGAATACTAAAGCACAACTTTTTAGTTTTTTTATTTATCTAAAAATATTTCATAATTTTTCCTTATGTCATAGTTTATGTTGATCTATCACAAATAATGTAAGTTTATGGTAAATTTTGCAAAAGTTAAGTTTATTTGAAAATTTCAAAATATGTTGCAATAGTTTGCAAGTGGGAAAAAAAAAAGTTGTTTCAAAACCGCAAGATGAATATGAGTTGCCTGAGGAGAAAATTATATGTAAAAAATGAAAGGCTTTGTTTTTGTTGTTGTTTGTTAATATCTCGCTTCCTTGAAAAACTGTGTCTAAGCGCTGCTTCTACAGGGTGTAGTGAGCTGAAATAGGAAGCCGATGGGCCTAGTCTGGGTCTCAGTTCTGGCTGCACCCAAGTCCCTTTGACATTTCTTATTAGTCAGGTCTTTAAAAGCCTCTGCATGCCTTCCCAGGCACAATCCTCCCCAATATCCCTGATTAAAGTGCGACTGATGCTCCCAGTGCAGAGCCAACTTGGCCACACAGCGTTTCTGTTGGGTCATGCTCATTACTCAGACTGGAAGCAGAATATAATGCGAAGCATCACCAACTGAGAGATTTGAGAACTTTGAATCCATAATGAGACAGTAGAAATGAAACTACAAATTGTTCTCAGCCTGTCATTTTGCGCTCTTAATATGCATTTGGGCTCCCTTCGATGAGTGTGGAAGATTTACAGTGTAAATGGTGCTGGAAGCAATTGAGGGTTGTTTGTTAGGCCGTGAAATAACATCAGTGTGCCCTGACTTTGATCATTCGCATGTATATAGATAATAAAACGCCACAGATGGGTTTAGTTGCACAGGGCTTCTACTATAAGGTAGATTACACCACCCAGAGTCACCCTCTCTGCCAGAGGTTATATATATATTTCAGTTTATGTGGACCTTGAGTTAAAGTTACTTTACCAAATCACTATGATTATTACCAGTCATAATGATGCTTAATCTCTCCCAATTTCAAGCCTCAATTTGTGGTTCCTGATTCGATGCAGACATTTCCACCTGCAGCCTGAAATTTCTAAGTGCGGAAAATGCAAGACTGCTGACAATGCATGAGCTTCACATAATCCAGGAATGCAAAAAAGCAAAAATACTTATTTGAAGCAGATACTCGTTGAATGCTATGGTAGCCTTCTTTAAAGAATTGCTGTGCAAGAAGGTTTGGTACAAATAAATTTATTTATCATTAAATGAGTAGATGAGCCAAGGCACACGAGTTCTCTTTCAATTTTCAACATTTTCTTGTTACGCCAACACAGGCACACTTTGTTTTGCAGTTTTGAAGAAATGCAGAATGACTCATGCATAAATGTTAGTGGGAATGGAGCAGAGTGCATAGAAGGTTTGTTGTTGTGTGGATATCGTGCAGTAGCTTTAATAAACACTCAATGCCAGCCAAGGGATATGTCCAAAGAATAGGCTTAGAAAATATCTGACAGAGAAACTCATTCTCAGGCTAGAAAATCAGCCTGTATGTGACACCACACTTTTATTTGTAAAATATTTGAAAACTATGGATAATTTTCCTCACATTTCACAAGTATACTGTACTTTGAGTCAGTGTATCACAAAATTTTCTATAAAGTTGTGGTTGAGCAGCATTAACACTTTTTTGAAGACACTACAGGCAGAAATAATGAACAGATTTACAAGATGATAGTTAAATAGAAATTAATTAAAAAAATTATTGAATATAGATAAGTGTCTAATGGTTCATCCACAAATAATTACTATCAATATTACTAATGAATACTAATGAAGTTATTTTTGCCATAACTTCATTTTTGCCATTTTTACAAGATAAATAGTAAATTAAAAGATACAATGTCATTATAACCGGAAACTTTTGCACTTCTCGGTTTCTCATTTCCATGTTCCCACAGAGTCTCAGCCCCCCATCTCATTAGTTGTTGTGATTGTGTACATTTGTAGGTGTGTGTGAAAGCAAACCAGGCTGACAAACGTGTTGAGCATTGAGTAACATTTCATGGCCCATTTGCTGTGGCCTGCAAAAGCTCCTTTACTGTATGTATCGTAGAACGGGAGGCGGTTACGATGAGCATACAGTGGGCACTCACTGGTGCGTGAAGGGGCCCTCAATCTTGCTTTCTCCTTCCCTGTCTTTCACTGTATTTTTCCCTCACTTTTTTCCCTAAAATGGCTTATTGTGCAGACCTGCGTATGCATTTGCAATTTTAACTGTCGTTGTGTGGTGCCTGAGACCTGTAGTCAAGAGTAAATGCACATAAAGGGACCTTCAGTCATTAAAAAGTTAGTGGGAGGCTAAATCCTGTTTAGAGAATCAATTAGTTTAACATCTGGACAGGTGGGCTCATTTCCTTACGCAGTTATAAAAGAAAGTGTCATCTTACAATGTGCATATTTGACTAACTGACCATTTCTGACTTCAGAGCTACTTTAGTCAGGCAAGGACCTTAAATAAATAAAATATGTGCTGTTTATTTTCCCAAAAAGTACATTTAAGTTGCAGACAGAATTTAGAGTAGCTTCAGTTATGTGATTTGTTTTTCAGAAATTGAATGGAACTAACCTAAGAATATTATTTCAAGATTGAATTAAAGCCTTAATATTAAAATATTTTATGTGGAAAAGCATTGGTAAAGTGTAAGCTTAATCTCAACAATTGAACACATCTAATCTTAAAACTGAACCTCAAATTTAAAACAGATTCTTCTGAATCAGTTAGAATTTCCAACCTTCAAGCCAGAAAAACTACTGAAATTTACCAGAAATGTATTTGGGAAGCCTGAAAAAATATGTCCTGGAGTAAATTATATTGTTACTATATTCAAATTGAAATAAACATATAAATGTACTTGAATCGGCCGTAGTGGTTGCAATAGCTTAGCTTGATTTAGATACAGATTTACCAGTGTGAATTGGACACATTTGGACACAGACACGATATTTGTAACAAACCAACACTACAGTAAATAAATAAACTGATCAAAATTGAACATGAAAGTATTTGACTTAAACAGATTTAAAAAGAAATGACACCAAAACCACAGACCCTGCAGTATTGAATCATGTTACAGGATCAGCATTAATTGTAATTCTTTTATTCTTGTATTCATTCATTAGAAGCAGCAGTGATCAAATAGAGAAATAAAACAATAGAAAATATTTCAGGTTACTGAACAATTTGTCGATGCACTCACATTCCTTTACACATCCTGATGGGCTGTCTGGAAACAAACTGACGATGTTTATCTTCACACCTCCTCAGACACACTGCTCTGGTGAAAAGCTGACTGGTGGGCTTCGTGTCATTGAGGCCCGCCTAGCAACATCTGAGTTAAGCTGACAACCCCCGCATGCTGCAGAAACAAACATTTGAAAGAGAATATTCTCCCACATGGAGACAAACAGTCAAATACAAACATGCAAAAAAAATAAAATAAGAAATGAATAACTCACGCACTCATGGTCTTACACCTAAGATTTACACTGTAGACAGATTATTGTGATTATGGAATACTCACTGGAATCAGACTAGATGTTTAAGTCATTTTTTTAAAACTGTGGACTGTTAAGAGAGTAGAAGTTATATTGAGCCACAGCTGTGTTGGAATGAGTTAAATTTATTTAGAACAAGACACAAGCAGTGTCAGTTGTTTATTGCCCATATCTACTATTATAGAACATGGTTTGGTCTTAGGCATAGAAGGTTATGAAGATGCAAGCTTCCACATCCAAAACAAAGTGTAGTAATAAGATTCCAATTGAACAACATGCGGTGAAGAAAAAAAAAAAAAAAAACATAACGACTGTGCTCACTCGTTAATTCCACTTCCATTAAATTAACCACTTGCAGTGTTAGTCACTGATCACATATTCAGTTTGCTCCAAGGAATGTATTATTGTCCTCAGCTTCAGTAAGCACTTTGTACCACAGTACCCCCCTGCAGTACATTGTCTTACTGAAAGGGTTTGGGTGTAAGTACTGAAAATTAACAATAGATGTGCATTTCTGCCAGTACTAAATACAAGTAGACTGAATTGTGGCTTTGCTTAAGACATCTGAACAGATCAGAAGAGAAGAAAGGGCACATAAGCAAGATAACAGCTCAACTCAAATGCAGGAGTTATGATTTTAAGAAGCATCACACAACCTAATCTCACTTACTTAGAGATTGATTACATTTATTTCAACTCAGTGCAAATAAAACTTGTATCAATTACATAAGTTCTGACTCAGCCCAAATAAATAAATTCAATTCATCGTTCCATGCCAGGTAGTAATAAAAAAAAAGTTATTAAAGGAATCCAACTCAAGGGACCAAGTCAATGACTTTGCAGCAATCCCTCAATGCGAGTAAGCATGTGAGAATAGTTTTTTACATGGAAGAAACCTTCAAAGGGAATACTTCCAGAAAGAGGGAAAAAAAAAAGAAACTGTGAATACACAGTTAAGTAAAAGCTTTATCGGGAGTTTCATCCAGAAAACAAACAGAGATTAAGGAAAGAAACAGATTGAGAACATAGAGCAATTAAACAAGAGCTCTGTGTAAGGAGCTACTCAGGAATGAGACATACCTAAACATAGAAGCCCTGGACCAGAAGTACTTTGTATGGAAAAGAAAAACAAAGATAACGCAAACAGTTATGACAGTAATATCTCTGTCAATAATTTCAACTAGCAGAAAAAATGTACAGCTTCACAAGGAAACACTATGGAGAAAAAAGACATCACACACAGTTACTGGTAACAGCTCTCTCAATGTCTCTATTAAAAAAGAAATACAGCTAAACATAGAAGGATGTAGCCAACAGTACTTTCTATAGAAAAGTATTGTTTAGTGAGCATTTAACCCTCTTGCGATCTTAACATCCTGTTTACTCCCCTTGTCCTACGGGTCAAAAATAACCCGCCCTAACAAAAGCTCCAAAATAAAGCAGCTTACTTGAATTTGAAATCCCAAATCTATTTTGCATGATGAAGCAATCTGTTATTTATCAATTCAACTCAATTTAATTCATTTTTATCATTAATTTTTTGTTAAACAAGTCAGAAATGACCCATAAGACAATCCTTGCACCCTAGTGGTATTTAAAATATGCATATTTAAAATATGCTTTAAGGTATTCTTTGTACACCTAAACATGCTAGTTGGTCACTTTTGACCCGCAAGACAACACAAGGGTTAAGCTATTTCAATTTCAACACATTTATGTTTTGCTCTAGTAATTCCCTATAATTTTATTTTGCAGTTCCTTGCAAAAAAACAAGGATGTACATTTTCAACAAAAAAGATTTATGTGCAATTTTTTAAAGAAGGAATAAAAATGTTTTTTGTTTCTTTTCTGCCATGAAATACATATTAATTACCAATTGTAAACATGTTTCAAGTATTTACAAAAATAGTGATTGAAATAGGAAAAAGCTAATCCAAAGTAGCGGTTCAGTGGGAGCCAATTGCAACTCCTCTTCACTTTTTTATGCTTCTACGAGACACAATGCAGTGACATGAGAGGATCAAAGTGTTTGGCAGGGGAAGCGGCAGACTTCTGAACCGTAATGCTGCTAAAGCCTAGGGAGACATTAGCATTGTATGCCTGTGGCACTGTTGCTTCTTCTTCAGCTGCTCATAAAAGCATGAATGCAAAAAAAAAAAAGAAGAAAACTTCTAAAGGGCACTGGAAAGCTGTAAAAAAAATAAGTTATGGGATTTGGGGCTTTTTAAGAGACGGCATGACTTAAATTAGAGCTGCTGTGAGACTGTTTGCAGTATCAACATGTAAAAAACAAAACAGTTGACTCAGGTTTTTCACATTATTTAGTTTTAAAACACATTTGGAGGTTCTCCAGTCAATAACGATAAACTGACATTGACTTTGACAGCAACTTAAATACTGTTTATACAAGATCCATGACTGCCGAAATAAAATCATGCATGAAAAGCAGCTTAAGCGTTTTAAGGTGCACTAAAACATCTCCGGTACACCCTGGGGAAGCATGCCAATCACTGTGTTACTGAAACACATAGAGATAAACGTTGGCAGACATCCAAAGAAGCAGAAAGCAGTCCAGTTGTTTAACACAAAGATGCAGCTTTTCTTTCCTCTCTTTATGCTAATACCTTCTGACAGCCAAGGCCAAGTTATACAATACACACAGGTGCATCTGCACCAAATTACTCTGTAAAAACAAAGCTCTCTGCACCAATGGTAAGTGAGGAGTTGGCAATTTCAGATCAGTATTAAATCAGTTTTCAATATGATTTACTCTTTTGACAGGGAACTATGACTTACACTTTAGGTACAATCAAATTACAAAATAAAGGCTTCAGATTTATTTTGAAGCCTTTGAAATGAGACTTCTGAATATTTTAAAGTCCTTGTTGTCTATCTTAACAACAGGACTTAACTTATACTTGAGGCCTCAGACATCAGTCTCTAAAGAAATATTGTTGTCTCTTTTAATCAGATTCAGCAACACAGTTGGCTGGGATTGTGTAAAAAATTTATGTAGTTGTTTGTAAGTTCATGAGGTCTATTTAAGTAACTGGATATTATGGTAGAATTACCCAGTACAGAACTACTAGTAAAGCAGTTAACATCTTTTAGGCTTGCTTGATTTTTTTTTGTGTTCTTTTTTAAATGCTATTATGAGGCACGTTTTACAATCTATAAGACTCATACCATAGCACAGACAGAGATGTCCTTAATTACTTATTAAAAGATTTTAAAAGCTTTTTTATTAGCCTGAGGCGTTTGTGGACTGTAAGCTATTAAGCCGCTCATGTTTGCTGTAGCATCATAATAAAGACCATACCTCGTATTCTGAGCTCAGCATTAAATGATCGAGTCGTTTCTGAATGAAACGACTCGATCATTTCGCTTAGTTTTTGTTTGGCACTTTATTTTGTCGCTCTTAAGCTGGTGTCATCAAAATAGTAGTGATCAATTCATTTAGAAGTTCTATAGTGACCCATTTCTTCTATTTTTTTTTATTTTTTTTTTTACATAAATGTATACCTTAATAAAAGTTCAAAACAATGTACAGGGTCAAACTGTGCAGAGGATATGACATACAATTTGATGTGAGAATGTTCATTGGAGTCATGAGAGACTTGAAATTTGACTTTCTATTTCTGCAGTATAGTAACCTAAATGTGGGACATTCTGCAGTATAGTAACCTAAATGTGGGACATTCTATCTTCTTATGAAATATGTAATTGATAAATATTTGGCAGCTTGTTTTGCATTTTAATGGCAGGCTGTTCATCCACCCGTCCATCCATCCATCCATCTCTTTAGTTTCTTAAATAGCTCTGTCTTTGCTGCCATACAGTAAGAGGCAGGTTCCACATTTGACAAGTTGACGTTCCATCAAGGAGGTAACAAAAAGAGAGAAATTACTAAAAGTGAAGGAGAGAAAAAGAGAGAAGAGATCAAAGTCTGAAGAGAAAAAGTTTGTATTTCCATTCTGCACCAATCTGTTCTCATTTTGGCTTCAGAGATGGCTTCATTGTATCAGGACTCTTAAAAAAAGGCACAAGGTGTTCTTGGCACCAGTAAATCTGCTGAAGCCATTCTTCAGTGAGCACGTGTCAAAACCCTTCTAAGGAGATCAGATAAAATTTCAATTAGGGAATTGAGACTAAAGCTTTACTGTTTTCAGCTTTTGATTTTACACTTGTTGCTGTAGATATAAAATTTTAACATGATTCCATAAAATCCTAATATAATGACAAAATATTTAATATGGCATTAAGGCAGTGTCAATCATTGGCTGTACAGTAACCCCAATCTGCTCATAGTAAAGTTTAAATACCCTACATAAGTAGGTTAAGGTTTTATCCTCAAGTGGATACTTTTTTTAAAAATCTCTGTTTCATATTTATTAGAAGCAGAAAAAAATATTTGAATAATAAAATCCTTTTTTAAAAAGAAATATGTGAAAATTTTTGATTTGTTTTTCAATTTCATCAGAACAGTCTATTCAGCAGCTTGGTAGCTATCAAAATATGTAGCAAATACATTTTTCCTATTTCTGTCAATCAAATTAAGAAGCACTTCAAGTAAAAAATGCTGAAGTCACTCGACAAGGACACTAATTGTTGATATGTGTGTGTGTGTGTTTTGGCTACAAACTGAAAGCTGTAAGCCTGCCAAGATTGATTTTCTAGTGAATATGATCTTGGGAATACTGTGACAATGCAGTTGCCAGGATACAGAAGCATATGTCAGACAAAAACATTCAAATGCATGTACAAGCAGCCATAGCAGTAATCAGGTGTGAAAACAACATTTCAAGGCCAGCCCTGCATCCATTACAGGAGCTGCAGTGGCAAGAAGCAAATGATCTTTTTGTCAGTTAATATCTAATAAAATAAGTCCATCATTTGGGGCAGCACTCTTATTGAGAAAATAGCCAAAGAGGTCAGTCCGAGTTATTTATAAATACCTGCTAGTGGAACAAGATTTGTAGATTATAACAGCTTCATACAAGTTTTCAGAAATACTGAGCATAGCATAATAAAATCATTTAGTACTTTTCTGATCCTGATGATTTCAATGAAGTAATATTTATTTAAATGTTCAAGATCAAACATAACTTTACAAATAGAGAAGTTTTGATTTCCATGTCAGCAAAGCCTCTACAACTGCATGTGTCCACACCAATAAAGATTACATTTTGTGTACACTTTTATTGGGTTTTATTTATTTATTTATTTCCAAGATACTTTTTTATCTGCACTGTAGGGTTTAGTATATGTACAAATGTTGATAGCGTTACAATAAATTCATCCACAGGTATATAGCTTAGTGAATGCAATTTTTATTTACATTTTCTTTACAGCCCCTTGTAATGTACATGTTTATGGATCCTGATGCCCGCAAAATGTGTAAAAAATTTGGAAATGTTCAGACCTCAAAGAGGGCATTTCATTGGCATAAGAGTTCTCGGAATAATAACATCACTTACACCACTTTTGGTTTTTGGGACTAGACATAACCTTTTATTGCATACAATTTGGGTACATTAGGTAATCAAAAATCAAGTCAATCATAGCAAAAGTTTCCAAATGGCATGGATAAAAAGCAAACTATATGAATAAAACCAAACAGAAAAGATTCACTGCTGTTTATTTTCCCTCCAACTTTAAAGACATTTGGAAGCAAAAAAGATTTGCTTTATGTACGGTGACCAGATGTGAAACATTTGCATATTTGACTGTCAACAGACTGCAGGGTGCAGGGAATTACTAATGTCCTGATGCTGAGAGGCAAAAAGGCTGACAGCATTCCTAATGAGCCAGCTAGACCTTGCTACAATAGACTCTGAATAGAAATAGCACATTTTGTTCACAGAAAATGACGTGAAAGACATTTTGGGTCGCTTTTGTCCAACGGAAGGGAGTCCGTGTTTCATTTGAAAAGACTCTTAACAAATTTTTTTTGTTGTTCTTTTCATAGCAACTCTTAATGTAAAAAACCCCACTAAAGATAATTTCTAAAAACATACTTGCTGTCTTTCTCTTTCAATAATCTTGTCTCTGAGCCCCTCTTCAATTAAACCTTTACAATTGTTCACTTCCAGACATTACTTGCACAAGGGCAGATTTATAGTCGGATAATTTGTCAGAATCTGCTGAAATGGTTAGCGAGCGAATATAGGTTCATTAATTGATTGGATGTGGCCTGGAAGTGAGGGAAGCAGCACTGAGGTCTCTGATGAGAGGGGGATATGATGGTGTGGCAGCGAGAGGAGCAGGGCTTGTGAAAGGTTTAAAAACTGAAAGGGGAATGGAGGGGGAGTAATCCACTGAGTGCCCATAATGTAATGAGTCAGCCTTGCTTAATGGAGTCCATTTGAGGGGGGAAGGAATTAGAAAAAGTATGCAGGGTGGTGTTCCTGGAGGTGCTCAGGTGTTGCTGAGAGAAAAGGCTAGACTGGAGGGATCAAAGGTGGTTGAACATTTGAGTTTTCTAAATGAATAATCATCAGACAAACAAAGACTTTAAAGCAGGTCAACGATTGCAGCTTTGGTCTGTTGCTAAAGTGTTTTTTTGTTTGTTTCATTTATGAAACATAGCTGCCTTTAATTCTGAGTGACTTGGTTAAAGATTCCAGACCTTTGTTGACATATTCCAACTACTGTAACTGCAACACACACTATAACCACTGTTTATGAAAACATGTTTGTGATTTGAACATTCCTAAAACACAACTGTTGAGACACCTAGTGAGATATAAAAATATTTGCAGTTCATAAATTAGTCCATAAATTATTGATAATAAATTAGCTCATGCAATTGGTTGCCTTAGAATCAAAATAGGAACGTTATGCTGGAAAGATGGCATGGTTGTAACACTTTCTCTCAAGTCAAGAGAGTGGAATATTATTTGTGTCTTATGTGTTGGGACCATATCTGTTGTTCCTCCAGTTGTCGTGTGCTTGTTTTGTCGTATGCAAGTAATCGGAGGAGTTCTCTCCGCCAGCCTGCAGCGATTTTATTTATTTTTAAAATTTTTTCAGGTCAGCTGCCATTTCACCCTGCTGTTTTCATGGACTGTTAGAAAATTTCCTAATTGGCAAATAAGTGTGTGATTTAAAGTTAGGAAGACAGAGTGTCGCAAGAGACTCATCTGCTTGTTTTGGACTGTGTAAAGAAGTGCAGAGGGAACGCAAGTCCAAACACATGGACAGATGTGATGAGTGCTCCTGGCTGTGATACAAGTAGCACAGCAATGGAGATGGCACGGGCTTATGTGCTCCAGCTTTACTACTAAAGTTTGAGCACAAAACCATCTGTGCTTTTGCTAGCCTTCAGCGTGGCTTGTATACTTTCTTTACAAATGCAAGCTATAGTGAGATTATAAGAAAACAGGACCCCGGAAACTCAGATTTGCTCAAAATAGTATTTCTTCAATCTGCAAGGTGCAGCTGTTGTAAATGCATGAATTTTAAATGGTATCTAGGCCGGTGCTGAGACTCAGGTGGTCACCATGTGAGGGTATTTACAGTGAGCTGCCAAACGGACTGGGAACAGGAGGTCCCAGTGTCTTAATGAACCATTTAAAGCATGGCAAAATTATTATTCAAAAGTTGGGGAAGTTCAGCAACAACATGCTGTAGCATTTCAAGTTTTAAATGTTTTTTTTTTTATGTTTTTGTTTTAGATTATTTGTTATTAAAAATTGATTTGTGTTTGATCTAACATCTTAATGTGTGATATTTCATAAAAGTGAAATGGTACAAATGGAGTTTATTGGCAACAGAAATAGTGTGGAATATGAAATCTGGAGAAAAAGTGTACTGTAGGTTTATACATGTATAAATTTCAAAAAGATGAACAAAAGAGCATTTTTACTGTATTCCATTCAACCTCAGTTTAGCCTGTCTCCATCAGGGTCAGTCAATCAGAAAACCAGCTGATTCATGTCGACTTCCCAGTTTATCTCTCAATGACTGGGGTTTGAATTGTTTTATTTTTCTTATACCAAGCTTTAAATTTTGTTTTTCAATATTGTGCTGTGTTCTTCAGTGTCAGAAAAGAAGCAAAAAAGTCAGCATATTTTTACCTTTTCCCAAATCCATGCCCATATGAAAACTATATTTAATGTACTGATTCTGTCACATTTTCTGGTTGTGAACCTGGATCATTAATCTCATTTTTCTCTCCCCCCCTCTCCCTCCTTCTCCTCTTGCCTCTCTTCACCATGAACCTTCCACCCGTCCTTATCCCCACAACATTTTGCATCCTCCTCTTTTCCAATGCTCAGGTCCCCCACCAGATGGGTGCCCTAACCTTTTACCGCTACGAACAGCCCATTGTAGACTACTGCCAGGCCCATCAACCCCTGCGGCTCAACATGGGATACGAAGGCCCACCTCAGGGACTGGAAGGACTTGAAGACCTGGGGCCATGTGACAGGGGCACAATACAGACGGTGGCCTTGCCTGCAGTGCCCTCTGTTGCCAGCATAGGTGGCCCTGTGCCAGGGGCCCGGTCCCCTCCTCCGGCCCTCATGCAACAAACTGAAGGCCCCAGCAGCGGCCCTTATCCTCCCCCAGAACGCACCGGAACTCTTAAATTCGGACGCTAAAGAGTCTGGATGTTAGCGGTGGGAGAAAAGCCTGTGATTCACCTTTACTTTTGAAAGGAAAGGAGCAGGTGAGGTGGTTCAATGGGGCCTTGTTTTTACCACATGGACGAACGGACTACATTTTCAAAATATGCCTGGAGGGTTTTGGCACTGGAAATACTTACATTAATATAATATGGTGGGACAGTCATCATTCTGAATTTCTTTTAAAATCAGCTCATAGAAAAAAAGCCCATACTACCTACTCATGAAAAGTAATTTAGCAGATGATGAAAAGAGTTGCTTTGTGGCCTAATCTGGTCTTCATCATATCTGATGTCAGCCCAATGGCTTACGTGTTCACAGTGGCAGCAGTCAGCTTCTGCAATGTCAGGAGCGAAAGGGGACGTGCAATAAACAAAATGTCTCGATCATAGAACATAGCAGTAACGCGACAGATCTCTGAGGCTTTGTGAAGCACAGGAGGCTTCTTACTGTAATTAGAAAATTCATCTCACAAGCTGTTGACAAAGTGAGACCTGCATTATCGTTCCGGAAATAATCACATTCAGACTTTCTTTTGTTCTGTTTTGTTGGATGTTGTATTTAGAACTGAATTCAATTTCTGTGCATGTTAAACCAAAGAGTTTATTATGGACTTTCTTTAAGGCACATACGTAAAATGTCAGTTGTATTACACAACAAGCCCCTGCCAGTTCGCACTTAACCGCCAAAGCCCCCTGCTGTTTATGACGAACTTTGCAGATGAGCAAAGCACTCGAGCTTGAGTCAGGTCAGGTAGCTCAACTGAGATGTAGAACAGATTTATTATAGTCATGAAATGTATAAGGGAAACCATGAACAACAGCTTCCAAAGCTGTATGTTCAAATAATAATAACAGAAAACATATAGGTGCCCTTTAGCAAGTAAATGGCTAATCGCTGTACGTGAATATACCCCCAGCTGAATGACTCACTTTTCTTTAGGAAACCTTTCATGTGGATATTTATGAGAAAATAAGTACATTTAAGATAAACATGTGTACATATTATTCAAAAGGTTGAGCCTATTGAAAGAGAAACCACTCTCACTGCCCCAAAATTGTCATTTGAAACAAATCAATGATTGACTTTCATCAGAATGGACTACAGAAGGAGTACCACGCTCCTCTTTCCCTGCCGCCACAGAGAACAACACTGCTGACTGGAGGCATGTTAAACCAGCAAGCTGACTTCTCTTTGACCTGCATATGAACCCATGGACTGTATTGGGAATATTACCAGACATGTTTATTTTGTCTTTTTTTTTTTTTTTTTTTTTGTTCTAAAAGCGTGCAATGGAGTTTTATGCACTCAGTAACCCTGTGGCCGCTGTGTTGAGCACTTCTTATGGAGCCGTTGGGGACTTAACGTACAGCAGCGACAGGCTGTCAAGTATAGTCTCTGGCTCGCGCCAGAGTGTTGTGGAAGCTGACCACAACACGCCGGGGTGACACACAGTTCAAACAGATCAATGCATCCTTACGATGGGAATATACGAAGCAAATTATTGTTTTATTTTTTCTTTTCTCTTTTTGAGATAAATCGAAAGTTTCTAAGGCGTTTAAAGATGATGTCAAGAAATTCCATAAGACTCACAGAGGGACTAAATAAAACAGAACTCAATCATTGTGTAAATAAAAAAGTCTTTAAGAAGAAAAAAAAAGGTACAAACTTCACTTCTTCTGAAACACAAACTGTGAACAGAAGAGGAGCCTTATTGACGTTCCAGTGGGAATACATTACCAGGACGACTTGGTGAGGAGGTTCCTATTGTGATGCTCTTGTTGTTTCAATGATAAATATTTTTCTATCTGCTCCCTTCATGATATTGCCATTTAATTCAAATGATATGGAGGTTCTTTCTTAATCCCAGTTCATTTTACCTAATCACATTTTGAAGGAAGGATTGAAACCAGTATTATTTGTGAAGTTCTCTGAACGGCCTCTGTATTCTTTGTTCTCACACTTGTACATGTTAGAGAGGTATACCTTCAGGTTGTGGTCACATGGTTTGTTATTTGTAACACAGTCTGTTCATCAGGTTTTAGAATTTCCATGCTATCTGCCATTCAAAGATTTCCTGTGTGGAGAAGAAGTGTGCTAACTTGTGAGAAAAGGTGTTCTTGTTTTGATGTGCCATTATTTTTGTATGCGTTCTACCAAAATCCAGGCTCAGACACAAGTGACTCAAATGTTATCACCGCATTGCAACCTCAAAAGGGTTCATTCCCGTTTATGTACAGGTCATCACATAAAAGAAATACAGTTGAGTCACTCAATACGGTTGCTTTTTAGTGCTGGTGGAGTTTACTTTGTAATTACAGCTGTGCCAATGTCTTTATAACGGGAGCTCTCGGTTCTACCCATGTATTATTGTCTTGCCTTGCTCTATATCACTCCTATTAACTCCCTGGCCTGAATTTCATGTCTGCTGCTTGGTGACTCAGGTGAACCTGTTAAGCTTAGTTCTATTTCTGTCCGCATGTTTATATATTGGGAAACTTTGTCCAGCTGGGGAAGGAGACAAACCGTGAGACAGATATTTCCAGCCAGGAATGGCCTAGAACCAGCAGCACGTGTCTCTAACCACATCTCTGTTTCAAACGCATTTCATTTGCTCATGTTCATGCTCATGTCTTGTCTGATGTGAAATTCCCCGACATTCTAAGCTACAAAGGATAAAAACGCTTGTATCAGGCATGCAAAATCACATGAGAAATTTTCCTTTTATATTCCCTCATGTAAGTCGTATTTATGTTAGGTTCAAAACATTAATAATAGGTCGATTTTGTTGGCAGCAAGAGATTAAAACTACTTTGTCCTCCACACGTAATTAGAAAATTGTAATAAAATATATGTATTTAAAGTTACAAACCAATGTTGGATTAATCATGTCTACATCCCTGAAAAAATCTGATATATTCATCGGAGCTTTGAATCCTGCTGCCAGTATTTATCCAGCCTTTTGTCCATTTCTTTTGCCTTCAGAGAGCTGGAAGCACAAGTGCTGCATGCTGTTGATGCATGCATGAGCTAAACTCCAGGATAGTCTGTGAGACCCACCCAGTGCCAACACTTTTTATGTCTATCCCGCTTTGTTAATAGTTTTATGCACCAAACGGTCCATTCATCCCTTCCACACTCTGAGTTAGGGGTCAAGTCCTCACAAGGATTGTTTCCCTTTTTTCTTCTTGCTTCAGAAGATAACAGTAAAAGTCTAAGGAAAAGCTGTAAAAACTTATGTACTTGAGAGTTTACGCTCAGAGAAATAAATATGCCTCTCTTGTGGGAAAGGTACGGCAGAGAAGATATAAAGGTGAAGACTTGGCGTGGGCTGGTATGAGGTTCTCACAATGTAACAACCCCAGAGAAAAACCTATAGTTTAGTAGCATCATGATATTTAGAAAAAACATTTTAACAAAAATTGTATTACATGAGCACATTTATTTTATTAAAACAAAGCTATTGTTTCAGCTGGCAAATTATTGCTGCTCAGGTATCTTTCCTCTAATTGGCTGATTAACTGACATGCTGCTTGTAGCTTAGGAACTGCTGTTATAAGATAGTTTCACCTTACTAATAAATAGGTTTTACCTTATTTATTAGGTAAATAAATACCTATTTACCTAATAAATCACAGAAGCCATGATGTGGTACTTTACATCTTGGCTCCCTGTATGTTTTACAACCAGAAATATTTCAAAACACCAAAAGGTTTCTTTGCTATAAGCATGGGAATAATGTGTTCTGTACAATCATAGAAAAATCCAGAATAAAGTTAAAAGAACTTTAAACAGTAAGAAAGGTAGGAAACTCATTAGAAATGCAACAAGAATTTGTCTTCACCTAGAATCAGACATTTTTTTTAACTCCAGCATTTACTGTCTCTACAATAAACACTGGGGTGACTTTGTTTAATGCTATCTTTGCAAACATGCTAATTGCAACTAAATGATGGTTTAAATTTAAAACCACATCATTTTATCTTTGCTTTCATATAATAAAAACCCTATTCCACAGTAACTTCTCTGTGTGTGACGTCACATTTCCTCATTTCTTGAATTCTTCAGGCAGAAAGGTGGGAAAAATAATTTCTAAATAATTATTTCTATATTGCAGGTTTGAAAGAAAATCTCGAATCAGCCAATATTAGACACAAAACATAAAATTTGTAGATTAGATGTCGTCCATAAAATTCTGACTATTGCATCTCAAAATGTAGCTTTTCAAAACATGTCAAAGCCAGAAAGTGGCCAATACCTGAAGAATTTATGTTATATATATATAATAATATGGAGACACAAGTGGATAAATATAAGATTTTCTACTTCATTACTGTTGCAGATTTCTGAGCTTTCTAAGTAACTTAATTTTTTTTCCCCAAACTCTGACTTTAAAGCCACACTGGTAATAATTACCAGTGTTCTGGTAATAATGTGTTCATTTTCAACACACAGTTAAAACAAAAGAAATTCCAAGCTGTATTATATTATCCATAATCTTACAAAAACATAATTTAGAAGTCACTATTAACTTGCCTGTCTAGTGCATACACAGTCATGCATAAATGCATATGTACACTCAAGAAGAAAAGTAATAGCAAAAAAGGACATTGCATATATCTTGGTAAACGATAATAAACTACTGCAGGACTTGACACAGCTATCCATTCCAGTTCACCCAAGGCCATCTGTGACGGTTCACTAGGAAGTAATACATTACCTGATAAACAGAGTTGAAAAATTAATTTTGAGCCAGACATGAATTTGCGGCTTGTTCTTCTATGCCATACGTCTGTGTCTTACCAGCAGGCAGTACTGGAGTATGCCCATACAGCACACATTCATGGGTCTTTAGAGTCAAGTTAGCATGTGTACACATGGAGACTGGGACTGGCTAGGAGAAAATATGCTAATCCTTATGATGTGCCAATTTCCAGTTGGATTTTCTTGAATTTGCTGGATGTATTTGGTCCTACAACATTGAGACTTTTTAAACACAATGAGATTTGAAGCATTGCTACTTATTGAGCTCCCCTGCATGTACCCAGACGGCCTGTTTGCGTGCGTATGTGTGTGTGTCTGCGTCTACTGTACAGCAGCACCTACTCCTCTACCTCCTCTGAACGAACATCACCATTACTGATGTTCTTGCCAACCCGCGCCCCATTGATTGTTATTGTTCCACGCTGTTTCACATTAGCAGGAAGTCTTTAACCTTCGACCCTCGTTGTTCCAGCTTTGTTTTTCTGCCATTGCTCATGTCAGAGGTGGCACAGAAAAAGAAAGGCATGATCATTAACCTCTGTCGGGAAGACACACATTTTCGTTTGTCTGACAAAGCCCTAATTGGATTTAATGTAAGCACTTAAGAGAAGAAGTTGTTTTTTTCCTTTCATTTAAATGTGCTTAATTTTTCTCTTGCAGTTGGAATGAGAGTGCCATGTGAGAGCAAGCAGCAGGATCCTGACAGAGAGAAATATCAGAATTAGTCATTGTTACATGTGGGGTTAAACACTTTTCCTTTTTTATTTGTTTTTCATAATTTATTTTTTAATGTTTGCTCCTTTCTGAATGCTTTCCATCCAACCACAGAATCCCCACCGACTCTGTATCATCCATTTCCTGCACAGAGTCTTGTTTCTTTTTTATGTAAGTTGTAAATATGCGCTTTACTGTTTTCTTTACTAGTTGGTTCGTTGTTACTTTTTTAAAACTTTTATTTTGTTTTTTAATTATTATTGTATCAGAAACTAAGGCATTTTTTTTCTGTGAAGACCTGGTCCAAGCGCAAAAATATGGCTCTTCTATGAGTATATTATTGTCAGAAAATGTTTTGTAAAAATTTTGATGATGATATAAGAAATAAAACTATAAAGGTGGGAAAGTGTTGTGTTTGTTCTCTCTAAAGCTCCTAACTCACCTCATTTTTTACACAACGTTGCAATGAACTACTTTTTAAGAAGACAAGATAGAAAATGATTTTTTTCCCATTAATTAATTATTTGTGTGTTTTGTTTTCCTATCAAGTTAAATGTCACAAAACAGAGGTTCAGACAGCTAATAACAATTAGAAAAAAGTCAAAAATACTTCAAATTTTACTTTCAAATTTTAACTATTATCTTCTGAACTGCTGACTTGACAGGTGTCCAGAAAACAGTCGTGTACTTGTTTGACAAGAAAAGGAAGATTCAAACTGTTATTGTTGGAGAAGCTGGTTGTTCACAGAGTCTTGCATCCAAGCATATAGACAGAAAATTACAATAACTAAAATTGTAAAAAAAAAAAAAAAAAAACTTGGAATATTTTACTTTATGTGTAATGTAAATCTATTAAATTCTTAGATCAAGAAATATTGCTCTTGTATGCAATATTCTATTTTTGATGCGAACGTCAAGTCTATCAGTTAAGTTCAGTAAGAGTGTACTTTTATGTTCTTCATTTGATTCTTTTTTTCTCATCAAGCACGTTATGGTAGCAAGCACATATAATATTTTACTGAACTTTGCAACTTTGTTTTGTTTTTTAACTATGTATGTCTTTATGGAGAAACCAGTTATTCTTATAAATCCCTATAGTCCACTGCTTTCCTAAGTCTGCCAGCACACTTGGTGTTGTTGTTTTTTTTTTGTTCAATTTTTCACTAATCAGTAGACAATCTGTGGCATATCTGATTCCATTTAAAATGTTTGCAAGACAGTTTTTTTTTCTTTTTCCAAGTGCTTTACCCTAGTTTTATTCAACTTATACATTGCAGCTCCCACTACCATCGCAGAGTTTCTGACTATTTTACTGACATTGAAAAGACGGAGACAGGCATCAAAGGAGTAATCTTGGTAAATGTGAGGGATTTGTTATGAGTGTAAAAAACACCAACAGCATGGGAAGAGAGCACTGCAGAGACGGCTGATCTGTTTGCTTCAGCCTGCTGTCACTTTAGATGCACACGTCATGCCATCACTGCCTTGGAGGAACAAGACAGGGCCGCTCACAGTCCAGCTCACAGCAGTTTTCAGGACATGAGGTCCCGCTATCTTTTACAATTCGTCTCCATTGATCACACACCCTAAGGAGGACCATCAGCACAAATGTCAGGAGGTTATTCAATATTTTTACATCAAACATTGAAAAACTTGTTATTGTCTAACTGAGCCAATGGAGGAAAAACATGTACTTTGGGAAAATGTTAACATTTAGAGTGTCAGTTACTTTCAGTCCATAACTTGAGGAACGTACAGTTCCTGTAACAAGAAAATGACATAAGACAAAATATAGTTCAGTCATACCTTATACTGTTACCAATTCAAATGAGTTCATTTATATGTTGTTAGATCAAAACACATGTGGTGTCAAGGCACCTTGTAAAAACAGTCCAGTTCACATGCTAAAATTTGGATAAAAAAGGTAAACTATTCTATCACACTGTGAAAAGTGAAATTATACCCAGATTAATTGCACAGAGTAAGTATTTCATGCCTTTATTTCTTGCATATTTGTTGATTATGGGTCACAGAAAATAAGAACAATTTTTTTTCTGTCAAAAAATTTTAATATTATGAAAAATTGAAATATTGGAAATAAGACACCCACTACCCAACAAATGCAGATAACCTAGCAAAGCAACTTGTGCTTGCTTTACATATCAGCAATGTCACAGTCTGGTCACCTCCATGTCACCGATGCAAACACACTGAGTGCATAAATATGAAAATATGATTCAGAAAATCTCAAATTTCTGTTGAAATTAACTTGAATATGTTTTTTACTTCACTATAAAGCAGAGTGCCATATATGGAAGCATTTGTCTTCAACAAAGCTGTCCTGGATTCAAATCCCAACCCTGAGTTATTCACTGCATGTTTTCTCTTGTCTCTGTCCCTCTCCACCTACGAAGGCCACTAGAAGCAAAACAAATAAAAACAAAATCTGGAGTGCAAATTTGCTTGACACCACCGGTAAGGTCATTTCAGGTGGTGAGGGGTCAGATATTGTCACAAACTGGCAAACTTTGGTCTTTACTGCCTCTCACATAAGCAATTTTTTTTAGGCCAACTCACCCTACTGACCTCTCAAAACTAACAGACTGATATGGACTATTCCTGCCTGGAAACTGGGGGTAAAATCCATTCAGATAATCCAAAGTATGTGCATCAATGCTCTGGAATTCTTTTATTGGTTTTTAAAGATGCTTCAAGTCACATCCCAAAAAGTCAACTGCTTCGAAGGAGCAAACAAATATATGATTTATGCATTAGACTGAAGGCTAATATACGTAGAATACAAAAGCTTTCACAAGTGTGGCCAGAGATCCAGATGTTTACTATACTTTGGAGGTACCAGGTTTTCCTCAGAAAAGGCAAACCTTAGCTGAAAGGTTAAAAAAGGTCCATCATTGCTGAAGGGTCAGCCTCTTTCAGCTGATTGCACATGGTCATCCTCTTCTCTGTGTGTGCGAAAAAGCATGTAGCTCCTGTTTGATTAGCCAGGTCAGAGGGCCTGGTAAGGATGCAGTGTCTGATTCTCAGTGACCTTTAAAACTGTGTGATAGTGGTATGGTGCTGGTAACTCGCTATTCCGGAGTGGAGCTGGGAATTCATTGGTTTACGTCTCTGGGGTTGGTTGAGTGGGGTTAGTAGCCATGATTTCTGCAGCCCTCTCACACATATAAAATGTAAGAAATGTAACTCTCAGGGGATGTAAAATGTCTTGACTTTTACAACCTGTACTTGCATTTCTGTGTCCCTCTCCATTTGGATCCATCTGTTGTTTAAATGTATCCAAGACTGGGGGTCTAAATGGAGGCTTTCCTGCTCCCCTTGGCGTTTTCTTTTAACTCACTGCACTAGGTCTTCCCTTTGACCTGAAATGAGCAATCAGCATTAAAAAACACAATTTACGTTCTGCTCTAGTTGCTCTTTTTTGGTTTTGTCCTTTTACCAAGTCTTCCCTCCAGTGCTTTCCTATATAGACACATATTCTCTTGGTGTTCTAAGAAATAGTCTTTTTAAAATTTGTCTTTTCCCTTAAATAACACACTGACCCGCAAAAAGAATAACCAACCAAGCAGCAAAAATAAAGATTTGTGAGACATCTAAAAAAGATCAGATAGCTTTTAGGACCAGGTACACTTATTACAAACTGAAATCTGCTTAAGGGAAAACTGCCAGCTCTTTAAAGAAACTAGCCAACCCATTTGGCTCGGCACTTCTCTCGTCCCAGTGGAGGATCGTTGTTTACAGCATGCAGAGAAATTTTGACCCACTCATCTTTGCAGAATTATTTTAATTCAGCCATACTGGAAGGTTTTTGAGCTTGATTCTTTAGACCAGATGTAAGGGGACACAAAAGAAACTTCTTACAGTCAAATACTTTATTGTAGCCTATCCAAGTAGGGCAGATATTTGAATGTCCTGCCTTTCATTCTTGGAAGCTGCTCTTTCAAACAGGAGCTCCTCTGATGTCTCTGTCAATCTTACATGGGGGTCCTACTTATAGACTGATCCTATAGTGGCAACAGGAAACTCTAAAGCAATAGTTAACTCATTGTTATTGGCTATTGGTTAGCCAGTTAATGTTTTCTCATACTGCTAGAAAATTGTTATAGTAGTGAGTAGTGAGTCCTCCTCAGTCCTAAAGTAACCAAGTGATGCTGAACAGAAGTCTGTATGAGTCAACTCTGTCAACACAACAGGATAGCTTGAGAATTACTTCATTTTTATTTTAAAACAAGAGTCTGAGATATAGCTACAGCAGGCTGTAAAGCTTACTGTACATGTCTTCATATCCAGGACTCAAAATAGTAACGCACATCACCAGACAAAGTTGCAAACTAAAAACAACCAGAAACCATTACATGAGACAGAATTCACTCTGACAAGAAATATTTTGCCATTTATATATTGGATGCTTCTTTTTTAAATAAAATTTTCACTTTGCTAATTACAGAAAACTCCAATGTCAGGACAGGAAAGAAAGATTAAAGAAGCCACATGCTTAAAAAAAAAAAATAAAAAATAAAAATCAAAAGTGATAGCCTAGAGAACAATTGGTCAACAACACATTAAAGATTGCAGCAAAGTGCAGCTCTTTGAAAGCACATTATGCACCAACTGGGGGTGTTTTAAAATTGTTTTGTTATAAAAAAGAAATTTAAGAACTATATTTATGCACCTGCATACCCACTTATAATACAGACAGCTATGAATATCTGAATTCAAGCTCACTGCAAATTGGTTGTCAAGTTTCTGCTTTACATGAACATGTTACATAATAACATCATAGAGAGGAGTATGAAATAGACTGTAAGAGAGATGAGAGAGCCCCCTGTGGGGAGGAATGAGCATAACTCATTTCAAAGTTGTGTTAGCGCCTGAATTAAAATGGGCTGGAGTGTAACATCTCAATACATCGTTGTGGTAGATGACCTTCAGGCTTCAAAAAGTGTCATGAAATAGATGTTATTCAGTGATGTCCTGATGTTTTTGGAAAAGTGTGAAAAGATAATGATGCTGAAGTCAAAGATTACATCACAGGGTCACACTTGGTGGATTTGTGTTACTCTCAATACTATGGGTATGCTGTGAAAAGAATATGGTCCTTGTCATTGAGCTTTAAAGTCCGTGATGTGATTCCACAAAGTTTGTGTTGTTTCAGATTTGGGAATATTCGGCCATATTTGAGAAATAAAAAAAGTAAATAAAAGTGATAAATAAAACAACCAGCACAGCAGCTGCATAACCTGTTACCTGAAGTTACCTCATATGATTAGTTTAATCTGTTCTACATGTTTTTGATCACATTTTTCTGATGATTAAATATCATAATAATAAATGCATTATTTATTTAGTAATACATTTTGTCAAATTCTGGTGATTTTCTTGAAAAATTTACCTTTGATTTTAGAATTGTGTTTCCATAGTTTTGGTTTCATCTGCCCCTGATTCAGTGCCCCTATTTTGGTGCCTTTTCATCCTAATCTACTTACTTTTAATACCTCCCAAACAAACCACCAAGACACACCCACAGGGGTAGATTGGCCATTCGGGACATTATTTCTTTCTTTCTTACCTCCTAAAGGTCCTCAGGACTGCTGCCCTCATGACAGCTTTGGCACTTGAGAGAAATGTCACTTTGTATCATTCTGATATTTTGCATACTAAGGGCAGATAGGAGCTATGGGACTACAGCAGGATAGCACATACTCCCGACATGCTCTATAATCCTATCCCAGATGTGGCATAGTGTGCTGATGCTCTTGGATGTATTCAGGTTACACAGAATACTAAACGGAAGCCTACCAGCAATGTTGTACCATAGACACATAAATAATGAATCGGGTGGATCAGTTAAATCTATAAAGACAGACCAGAAAGAAGAAGGCATTTATTTATTGCAAAATAAAACATTTTAGGAGAAACTTTGTGTTCAGTGTTAGAAATTTTATTGTACAGATTTTACATCTAGTTACTAGGATACTTTTTTTTTTTTTTTTTTTCACCAGCTCAAGAAAAATACAAATAAGTAAGTAATTCACTGTGTTTAGTACTTTTTAAGTACATTTTTGTATTGTTTTTGTGTTCCAGGTATGGACTGATACATGGCTAATGAGAAATGTATCTTTTGAACTGAACTATTTTAAAAAAATCAAGAGGAACAAATCGACTTAAATTGTGTATTTTATTTTATTTGTGTGTCTTAAGTAATATACTGTATGTACAAATTAATCACATATTACTTGAAGTACACAATAGTGTTAATGCAGACTGAATTTAAAGCCCTATGACTAAAATCTTCAGCAGAAATGTAATTATGAACATTACATTATATACAGTCTTATTATATGAATTAGAATTTTACCGAACACCTACTTTATTTTCAGTAAGAGAAGCACATTATATAGATTAATAAAACAGACTGATTTCTTTCAAACATTTATTGTTAATCATAATGATTTTTCTGTTGCATCTAATCAAGACAATATTGGTGTTTAGAATATTGCATCAAACCAATAATAATAATAATAATAAAAAACATTTTAACGTAGGGATGAGGGCTTAATGAAAACTGTGTTTAATACATGCTTTAAGGTTGTTGATTCCAAAACAGGCTTTTAATTTGACAAGCTAGCTTCTTAAGAACACATTTTAAAATGTACTGAATCTGTGTTTTATAATTATTATATATTGATACATTTGATTATTCACATAGAATAATAATAATAAACATTGTTCATAAAAGAATGTCTGGAACAAAGTAGTTTGCAGTCTGAACAATGAATGCAGCATTCAGACAACTGTGCAGGAGCAAATAAGATAGTGTCTGTTTATGTGTTTGCAGGATTTTAATAAGTTTGAAAACATGAAGGCTTGTAGGAAGCTGTATCTCAGTTTATTTGCTCTATTGAGCTTTTGACAAAGCAGAGACTCATAAAACTGCTTCAGGTAAAAAGCACCATTCTTTGGCTCTGCTGCAAAGTATGAGCTATGGTGCCGGTGGTCCAAGAAAATTTAGAAGCTGGAAAATAGCTGAAGAGACCATTCTGAAGAATGCAAACATGCACAGCAAAATTTATTTACTTCCCATCAGCTTCTCAGAAGCTAGTGGCAGCTGAGTGCATGATTGCTCATATTGTTTGCTTCTGCATGGCCAGGATTCTCTGGTAAGAGAAAATTTTGATCTCAGGATTTTCCTGATGAAATAAAGGTTAAATGGACAAAACAACAACTTTTTAAAAGCCCACCTTAAGCTGCCATGAAGTCAGAAGTGCAGATAATTGAAAACTTTGGAGTTTTTTTTATAATGTTTTCATGTATGGTTTGCCTCAAAGCATCCACATTCCTTTCATATTCAGATTTCGAGTTATATTTTAATGTTACGAACATGTTTCTTCTTGAAAAACATAATATCAAGGTTTTTGAGGGGGCAGCTGAATTCCCACTAGAACCTGCTAGAAAATCTGTGGAGGAAACAGAAGTTTAGGGTGACAGTGACTCAGGAGGTGGGGGTTTGTCCTGTCTTTTCACTGGTGGGTTGTCAGTTCGAATTATGCTGTCCGTTTCAATTGTTGAGTCCTTGGGGAGGACACTTCACCCACCTTGCCTCCTGCTGGCACCTGTGGCTACAATTTAGCTTACCGCCATTAGTGTGTGAATGTGTATATGAATGAGGGAATGACTGATGGTAGTGTAAAGTGCTTTGGAGTCCTCAGACTCGATAAATCATAATACATTTGCAGGCAATTTACTATGGCAGGTGAGCTTTCTAATCTCAAATATTGAGCTTTAAGCAAGTGCAATTACAATGCATTATGTGTTTTTACAATGACAATTAAAAAGAATCTTGGAAACGTGGATCTTGAATCTCTGTATCAAGCAAACACGGTCAACCAGTAATTATGTATAAAAATTAAGGATGCACACTTTTTTGTGGGGATTAGTTGAAATATTGCAATGAATGGGTACAGGTAATGCTTCATTCGGAAAATTAGCATGAAACCAAGTAGATATTAATTTGTGATGACAGGTTGACGCAAAACTCAGGAAAGAAAGACAGTGCCACTCAACTGAGGTACCTGGTACAACCAAACTTGAGATTAGAACATTTTCTGCTGCACAGATAGTTTGTTTCGTAGCATGTCAGTAAGATAATAAATAGAAGACATGCTTTTTAAGTAACTAAGACTATGTCTTAGAGAATCTTTCTTCTGACTGTGGTATCAAATTTGGCTTTGAATTGTCTAATTATTTTAGACAAGAGATAATTAAATTTAGGCCAGATTACTTTAAAATTAACTTTACAATAACTCTTATACTTGGTTCTGCTCGAATTGTGCTTCAGATATTTCAGCATCTTTAGCACCTAAAAGTCAGATGTCCAAGAAGCTGCCACAATTAAAATGTTCAGTGGGACAGCTCTAAATGGTCAAAGTAATGAACACAACAGAACCACTTCCTTACTTCAAAATAAGACATTCAAATATATAAAAAGGTTGTCATGATAAAGCTCTTAACTGCATCTTCAGTCTTATAGTAGAAGGTAAATTATGTCAAAACTCTTGATAAAGGTGTTACACACCACATTAGACATGAAGCATTCCTGTAAAAGAGAGTGGGCAAAAAAATCCTGAGCGTTGATGTCTAGTATCCATTGTCAGTTATTACATACTCTAGTAGTCAGTTGTTGCTATGAGTTGCAAAACTTAGCTTAGGTTTAAGGGACGATTTTTTTCCCCTTAATGAATTAAATCTTCATTTGAAAACTACCTTATATTTAGGTTTAGGTTTTCTTTGTCCGATAATAAAAAAAATGATGATCTGAAATAGTGTGATCAAAAAAATCTAATAAAACGGATTAGGAATTTGTCAGAAGAGTTTGACATTTCCTCAGCACTGCCTTTATTTGAACAGCATGGTCTTTAGCATGGTTCCAGTGCTATTTTACATGGATATTTTTTTCGTTAAAAACAGCTCTCAGAAGTAGGGTGCGTAACATAACAAAATATCTAAAATTACAAATATTGCGTGCACACATGTTTACAATTCTGTCACAGACGATATTTTAAGGTGTCAACATTTTCCGTGAACATAACAATGACTATAAACAAAACTAATGTCACTTCTGTAACATAAAAATATATTTAACATAAAATCACCAACTGATACTCATTAACCTGTTTAATCCCAATTTTTTTTTTCCTGCAAAATAAGTACATGCATTTCAATCGTTGGATTTTCACTAAAATGTAAGACAGTTAGAGCATAATATGAGGATGTGGGTGATGTCGGAGGAGTTTAGTTGTCCCAGTAGCACAATGTCTCAATAAAATCTGAATATTAGAATCTAACACTTTGTTCCTTTGTTCAGTTCTCTAAGACTAAAGACAAATGACACAATTAGCTGAGTAGAAGGATAGTGTGTGCCCACTTAGTGCAAATATCATTTAATTAAATTCTTAGAGCTGGGTTTCTTAGTCATAGCCACATCACATATCTGTCTGATCGTTCAGCTTAGTGTGGTCAGGCAGACTGTTCTGGACATAGGTCAAAGAACAGGACAGAGTGCTTGACAGGAGAAAATAGGAAGATATTGAAAGAGAAAAAAAAAAGATGGTAAAAATGCTTTGAGCCATTTGAAATGGTTGCGTGCCTATGTGACTCTAGTCACTGTGAGCTCCTCTTGTTTATTGCTTATTGCTATGAAGCACTTAAAGCAAAATCAATCTGTTTGGTAAAAGGCTTCTTGAAAGCACAAAAAGGAAAAGGATAGGGTGGATAAACCCAGCATTAAAGGATTAGACATGGCTTTTTGATAAATGGACGGAGTCGATGTAAAGCAAAATTTCTTGAATGCCAAAAAATTAACAATAGATGTCTAAAAGTTAGTTACTTGGTTGGGGTCTTTTTTTGGTGTACCTTTGTTCCCTTTTCCGTGATAGTTTCTACTTCAGGCATCGTGATTTGCTGTAGGAAAGGCTGTAGTGATGATTGATTTTGGGAATCTATGGTTCATCATCCCAAATGCACAGCTGCCAAAATATGCTTGTCAATCTTGAGCACTTCATCAGCATATCTATGTGGTATTCTGTGGAGTTCTTTGTGCTTGTGACCTATGGGGCTGTCTGTTTCAGACTCCACACAGTACTCACCTGTTCGCCTCAGTCCTCTTTTAAAACTCCCTGTGTGATTTGAAGCAAAGGTGCATTACTTTAACAATATTATTTTTTGGTAAAACTGATGTCTGTATGTCAGTGTGTTAAATAGTATGATCATGCAAAAACAGTGCAAAAATCATTCAAAAAATGTTTTTGTTAACGTCTTACAGAACAGCATTAATCTGCTGCGTAGTGTCCCTCCTCCACAACCTGAGCCATAACCATAAAGAGATGGGGTGCTCTCTCCAGCTTAGGGGTCAAGCTGTTTGTCCAGAACAGAAATTTAATTACATTTTATTGCAAAAGGTATTTACCCAAGCATCCAAACCAATCAATTCAAGTGTCTCAAATTAGTTACAAGGTCAAGGATTTAAGCTTTTACTACTGGGAAAGCTGGTCTCACATTACATTAACACAACATGTTAAGAGTGGGATGTGACTAAAGGTAGTGTTTGCAAAATTGTTTGAGCCAAAAGTGCCACATGTGCCAAACTAGCACATGTGGGAGTGTCTTTTTGAACTATGTATGACAATGTACTCACATGCTGCATATTTGTATCGATATAATGGTTGGGAGTGAACACCTACTGTTCTCCAAATTTTGTACATTTTCCACTGTGATCTACATATAAGAGATAAGAATTCCTGCTGTTATGGTTATAGCTTCAGAAGAGGAGTGACATACTCGGGAGTAAATATTTGATGATGATGATGATGATGATGATTGTGAGAGCTTTGATAAACAGGAATTTGAGTCCAACAATGGAATTGAAGAGCTACTGTACTTATGATTTCAGTATCTCTTTTTAGTAAAGCTTTTCAGTAGCTAATAACATTTTGTATCTTAAAAATTCTTCAACAAACATTTCAATGTCACTCTCATCTGACCAGAGCTCCTTCTTCTGCATGTTTGCTGTCTCTCCTAAATCACTGTTGCATACTTTCAAAATTGCATCTAAAGACCTTTTGTCAATAATGACCCTTTTGTGACATTATTTTGGATTGGATGACTAATAATTATTTTTTTGACAAAGTATCCCACTATGATTTTCACTGCACAGGAATAGTCTATGTCTCTTGTGTCACTGTGGGTGTTAGGGGAGCTGTACTATTTTGATAAGAACATTTGACTATATTTTCAGTTCTTGAAATGACTTCATCAGTCACTCTTACTAAGAGACTATCATTTTGCCATTATTGCAATCAACATACTCTCTTGGTTTGAGGTTAGGTGTGGGTGTAAACACATAACTCATGTTTTAAATTGCATTGTTATATTGACTCATCACTCCACAATGTCATCTACGCTAGATAGATGAAGCTGTTCTTTAGAAACATGTCAGAATATCCTTCTTTGCGGCACCTTTCACTACATGAAAGCTGCATTTTTTCAGTTAAATGTATGCTGCTTCTTTGAGTTCTGAAATGTTTGTGTCATTTTTTGCACTGGACATTGTCATTTTACAGCCGTTCTAATGAGTCGCTGGTGTGAACCAGAAGTTGGGTTTAGTCTCATAACCCATTTCATTCTGTTGTGTTTGCAGTATTGAGCCAGAACGAATACCAGAGCTCCACTGATCTGCATAAACACAACCTGAGCTCTGGCCCTGTGCTCTCTCACACACTTGCTGGTTGATTTGCAGCCAGAAAATTATCCAACATGCAAAGGAGCAAAACAGAGCTGTTGAAACTAACTAAATGGAAATGTGGATGTAGTAATCTTCTAAGGATCAGCATGTTTACATGTTAATGATAGTTTTTATTTTTATTAGAAGGAATATCACGTTATGAAATATTGCATTCTGGGGTAAAAAAATAATAATACAAGGAACTAAATACTGAATAACATCAATAGTCAAGGAGTATCAGTATGAATTCATTCCTTATTTTTTGTGTTTAATTTTCTTAAAGAACTATGGCACAATTTTGTTATTCTCCAAGGCACAATAAAGATAGATGTTTTGGGCAAATGCCAAGTATAAAGATGAATGACCAAATCTTGCAAATAGTGCAGCAGTCCTGAATAGTAATCAGGCAGAAACACTGAGCCCCAACAGTGTGAGTGAGCCTGATAATGAACATGTCCTAGATCCGAGAATCTTATCAGACTCATTTTCTTCTGAGCATGTAGTCAAGACCAAAGTCTTGTTCTGCTGCATGGGTCAAACTAATTTACTTGGTACTTCTTCCATTTTCATCCGCACTTGTTTTCCATTTCATTTTTATTTTTTTTTTTGGATGTGTGCGTTAAGAGAAGATAGGCTTATAAAATGGCATTTAGGCAGGCTAATGACAGACATCTTGCTCTCAGGCACCAGCCAAATAGTGGAGTGCAAGGCTGTAACAGCTCACTAATTTATCTGCATAATAGGCAGAATTTATCAAAGCACGTTGGGCTCTGCAGGGTAGGGACTGCACTGGCAGGGATTTAATGGCCAGATGGGAGAAAATTGTCAAAGACGACCACAAGAAAGCAGCACAGTGCCTGACCCCTGAGCCTTTGCAGAGCTCTGAGAGTAGAGTTTTAGATTCCTTACAAGGAGAATTTCTGGATATAAAAGTTGAGCTGCCAACTGCGTTAAAGAGACATTCATGTTTCCAAAGAGATGTATATATATTTGCATATAACTGATACAGTGAAGCGTCTTTATAGACTGGCATAAGTAGTCATGCCCTTTTTTGCATGTTACTACTGATATGTTACTACTACACTTAATATATATATATATATATATAAATATATATTTGGTGCTATAGAGTGGTTCTCTAGGCAGACTACTGCTCAAAGTCTAAGAGGGTATGCATTTATGACCAATACATATTTGGAAACTAAATTATTTTGTGAATTCTTTTTTGCAAAATGGCTCAGTAAGAATGGAATACAGCTACATGTGATCAGGTTTTGCCACATATTCTTAAAGTCATTGAGGTTTAAACTTGGACTGGACCATCCTAACAAAGGAAAATGCTTTGATTTTCATCATATCCCTGACTGTACGTCTAAAGCCATTTTTCCACTTTCAGATAAACCTAAGAGACTCAGTCTCAAGGTTTTTGCTGCCTCTTACTGGGGAAAAAAATATTTCTATAGTTTATGAAGACTGTACTTTATGAAAACTATACTTTAGTCTATCTGAGAATAGAGAGAATAATCTGGGTGCTAGAGACAGAACAGAACATCTAAGTTGGATTCTATTTAGAAATATATTCCATATTCAATACATGCCTAAAAGATTTTCTTTTGTAAAACCATTTGAAAATCATGTATAATTTATTTCCTCTCCACCACTTTGTTTTGGTTAAAGTTTGTATTTGCTACATAGTAAAATCTGTAGAAGTTGCAGATTTCTTTTAGAGAAACATTTTGCAAATAAAACTCATTTGAAGTAGGTTTCTTGTCCTTTTGGGCTATAGATATTAATGTTTTGTTCAGTTATGGTCATCCTAAAATGTTCACCACAAACGCTTCAAATCCCATATTGCCCTAAATCTGTCTCTGCCAACTCATCCCTCTTCTCTTTCACCATCAAACATCTCTGTTCCCGAAAAATGTATGAGCTCGGTGCAGGAAATAGATCTGAACATTAGCTGAAAAACACACAGACTTTGAATGCTTGTGGCATATTATTTTTGGTTAAGCTTTTGTTTGCTTCAAGGCTGATGTCTTCTGAAGAACTGAACCTTGCCTCTGGAGAGTAACAAGTAGAAGTCGTCACTTTGCCATTTAAAGAGTTGCAAAGCTCAAAATGAACACTGCAATCAAAAAACAAGTCTCTTTTTGGGACAGCCTGTCTTACAAAGATATTTGTGATGTATTAAAAATGCACATAGGCTTTGTGGATGACTTCTCAGATCTCAAGAAAGACAGTGTTTTTTCATATCATGTTCTCGAGAGACACTAAGTTGATTACTAAGAACTTTAGTGACTGAACTCTAAATATACAAGATTATTAAATCCTTTTGACTGTGTTCAGAGCTTCTGATAAACATAAACTTCTATTTAGTGGCTAAAGATTTCATGTGCTGCTAATCTGCTATTACATTTATATAAATAGCATTGTGAAAGTTTCCTTTCATGCAAAAAGGAAACTTAGTTGTTGGCTCACCAAGTTTCAACAAGCTTCAACATGCTGCATTTTTCCAGCATATTGAAGCTGTTGTCTCACTATTAATGTGCACTTTGCAGAATATCAGCTGCTGTTGTTTTGTACCAATGCACTTAAACCATTGCACATTAGTTAATTCCATAGAGCAGAATAGAATAGAATAGATATTTTTAAACTGCTTCAGTCTCACCATAAATTGGCGTACTACATTTGAAAGAATCTAGTATGCATCTGCTTCCAGGATTTCTTTACAGTCGACTTTGAGTGGACTTTAAGTCACTGGTGTTCAAGAAGTTATAAAATCCCCAAGGAAAGCACAAATTGGTGTTTGGTTGGTATGCAATGCCACGTGATGTATGAGTATATACTGAACCTTACAGTTCTACCAAAACCGCAAAATAATATGTATTGAAGTTTGCCAATTTGGGGGTCACACTTTTTCTGGTGTAACTGTCTCAGTTTATCTTTTTCTCAAATCTCATGATTCTTTAACCATCTGGGAAATAAATGCCCTATTCTAAATCAGTAATTTAGCCAATATTTTTGGTAGCTAAAATACTCTGAAAATAACGCCAGCCTTTACTCCATGGGTAAAGCTTACCAAAGTATTTTATCTTACCGAGTATTTTATATATTATGTGAGATATTATCATATAATATATGGTGTAAAAGCTGTGACTTGTAGCAGATGGACCAAACAAATGTGTTAGGCATAGCAAATTAGTTTGCTGCGATTATAAATATTCTGCTTTAGAATAAAGTTTGCACCACAGTTATACAGTTTCAGAGTAGGTAAAACATCTACAATGGCATTATTAGCAAACTTTACTTTTTTGTAATTAAGCTACCCTAAAAGAAAACTGCACCATCCTCAACATCCTGCAAGCACAAATAAGATGAAAAAGAGGGAGACATTCCTAACAAACAACAGTTAGAGCAGCTTGGTTCTTTACCAGGAAGAAAGCAATTTAATCAGCAACTATTTTCAGAAGAATATCTAAATGCGAGTGAAAAATAAAGTAAAATCAACTATTTTATTTACAGCTTTGTTATTGTATTGTGGTAATACTAAGAACATGACAAACGCACATTATTTGGGGAAATGCATTTAAGAAAATGATAAAGGATTATTAATGCTAAAACACTCAGATGAGGAACTCACTTGAGCAGAGACTCACATTCTGGTCATACTAACAACTCTACATGAATTAAAAGGAAAACAAGATAAAATCTTTGGTGTTTTGGGGCAACAAGATAATGGAAACTATAAATAATAATGGGCCTGATGTGGTATAAGAAATATTTGGGAATTTAAAAAAACAAAACAATTATTAAGAACAATTATTAACTCATTCTTTTATGTTTTATGGCTTTTGACTGTCTTTTTTATAGTAAAAATATAGTCAAATTACAGCAAGCAAAGTAAAACCCAAAGTTAAACAGCAATCTGGGAGCAAAGATGCAGCATGGAAGAAATCACCTTGTTGACTTATTGGCAGCATTAAGGAAGCCAGATTGCTGTAATGTTGACTTTCACCTGGTTTCTCTTATTTTTCTCTTGAAGTTACTCCACAGATTATCTGTGAGTTAAAGTTCATGGCAGTTTGCTGGCCAATCAAGCACACTCGTAGTTTTGACATTGAAACAGGGAGTGATAATTTTCACAGTGTGGGAAATTGTCACATCTGACTGGAAAATGATAATAACATCTCCATAAAGCTTCTTTGCAAGAGGACGTGTGAAGTGCAGTCCCTGTTTTGCATGTTTACAACCTCAGTGTTTTTCCTTGCACTTAACTATGTATGGATTAGCCACAATCTCAATGACCTTTTGTGATTTACCATCTTTGTGTAGGGTGTTGATGACTGTCTGCTGTAAATCTTTCAAACTGACAGTTTTCCCTCAGCATTATGAGGGCTATGCACTGTATTCAGAGGGGATCTATATATAAGTTCCACTTTTAGAACTAATATTCTCAAATTTTCTGGGATGCTCCTGTATTAATTATTTACACCTGGTAGCAACAAAGATCCTCTTTGCTTTTTTGTAAGGTTTTGAAATATTTAGAATAGCAATGTTCTTTCCAAACCCAGGAGAATGAATGCCATACTACCAATGAGAGCAGGGCTGAAAGCAACATTTCTCCTAATCACATGATGCTACGTGCCCTAACTAATCTTAGCCATCTGATCTCACATGAAGTTCAGTCCCAGCAGTATTGGTAGCGGTATTCAAATATTTGAAGCATTTGACGGGGCGAAAATGATTCCCTCCCTGAACCGCAAAGCTGCAGCGGAAGGAGAGCGTCTGCGTTCAACCCCCGAAGCCAAACAAAGCTGTTTTGGACAGAGCAGAGAGGAGAGTAAACGGAGAGAGAGAGGGAGAGAGAGAGAAAATGCAGAAAGAGGAGGATTAGAAGGAGGATGAGGTAGACAAGACAAAGACGGACAAACAAACATCAACAGATTGACCAGAGAAGCACAGAAAAGCTATGAACTGAGACAGAGACACAGCAAAAATTCACTATTTTGCAGTTAAACTATATCTTCTTAAAGAAGGAGTTTGCTCACTGGGTAGAAGAAAGATGATGAATTCCAGGCACATTACACCTGCCAAAACTTAATTACAAAATCAGTGTCTTAATTACTGACTGTAATAAGACAACAGAATTACTGTCCTTTTGCTCATTACCTGAAACGCCAGTGCTATAATAGACTTTTTCACAGCACCAAACTCTGCGCTAATCTAAAATGAAAGCTAAGACAAATTTCTCTCCCTTGCGTAAACATTGGCTCAGACTTTAAACAAGCACTTGTAAGCAAGAGGGATACGGCGAGAGGGAATGGCTGGCAAAGTGAAATCTGACAGAATTAATTTGCTGTTACAAGATTTAATATGAGGTTTTTTTGTTGCAGGGTAACATCTGTTTCTTCTCAGGGTGAGACAGAGCCAGTAGGTTTGAGGTTTTTTTTTTTTGTATTTACTTAAGTTCACGCAGAAGAACATGTCGCTCTTTTGCTAATCTTTTTATTTGTCCTTGAATCATTTTTTGATTTCTTCTTGCATTTAAAAACATGAGTAGATTCTAAGTTATGACAGGTCATTTATTATAATAATGATGACTTTATATTGCAATATATTCTATGATGTTTTTAAATGTCCTTATGAAACTAGTATGGTTGTCAATTCAAATTCACTTTGAAATTCAGTAAGTGCAGACACTAAAAGCAATACATGCAATGAGCAATATTTGGATTGTGCATGTTTTGGTTGTGATTTATAGGAAAGCATTCTAACAGCAATTTTAAAGATAATTGTAAATATTGTTCTCAGAATACGATACCAAAATATATGGGTTCAGTATTTGCGGATTTGCAGATTCACCTATTCACAAATTTTTCTGTGGAATGCAACGCCAAATTATTGCTGAAAAGACTGACTATTTGCTGTTTTTTGGGAGCATTTTTATGCAAAATGCAACGTTGTGAAGATTAATTACCAAGGCTCAATGCTACTGGACTGTCCTTTGAAACCAACCAATCCAGAACCATTCCTTGGCACTGATTGGATGCAATGCTAAGAGTGAACATAAGTAAGCCTGTAGATATTAGCTTTTGCTGTAATCCCATGGTACCAGTTAATGCGTATTAAAGTATATTTGGTGCTTGAACAATTATAATAGGCACTTAGAAGCATTTTTAGAGGAGCCTAAAATATTAGCAGATTTTAGGTATTTGAGGATTATCTGTGGTGCCCAACTACTTCAGATACCAGACACAAACAAGTAAGTTATTTAATGACAGGTTAGAGAGGACACCTTAAGACTCCCATCACGCTTCGGTGATTTAAGGTTACTTTAGTCTGATATAATGTGTGTTTCATTCTGATAAAGATTTGAGCATATCAAGAGATTTATGAAAATAAAGCAAAATATGCAGTTAGCCACAAATCAATTCACTGAGTCTTGCAAGACTAAACAAAACTTAAAATAATTCATTAAACAAAAGTATTGCTTGTTTATTAATCCAGTTTTTAACCTACACTTTGATAGCTTTAAAAATTCAACATGTCACAATGAGCCAGTGAATGATTCGGTCCATGTTTGAGAGAGTCCTGGCTTTTCAACTGCAACATTCAGTTTTAACTAGCTGTTTTTAGATTGCATGCAAGGGCTAGTAAAGTTTTCATTATGGCTCTGATGTATATAGCCACTATAGCACCTCCTATAAAGTGCAAACACAAGATGAAAAATCCACCTCTAACTTGAATGAACTGCTGCTCAGGTGGAGAGACAGGAGGAGAACACCTGTTCCAGCATGTGCTCCTCCAGATAGGTAGGAACCCCAGGGATGTAGATTAGGTCCAACACAAAGTTGTTAATCTTGTACAGTGTTGGTTGTTGTTTGAGTGGGGGTAGGAGCTTGCAGAATGTCTGCAGTTACAGCCAATTAAAAGCGAGCCAGGTGTTAATTAGTCGAGGCGCAAGGGGATCAGCTTGGTCCCGATCCATACCACCGTGTTTCAAAGAGCTCCTGGTCTAAGAGTCCCAGCTGGGCTGCTTGCACTACTCTGCTTGTCATTCCCAATTAGGATGTCGAACATCTTTTTTTTTTTTTTTTTTCCCGGAGTTATACCACTTGCTACAGATTCTTCCTCACATTCCAGGCAGATGAGGGGAAACGAGAATGATGACAAATCGGCAGGGTGAATATTTTCTACCTGTCAGAATCTTTCCTTTCAACTGTCTGAGGGAAGCTGTAGCACTGAAGGCAAAGCAACACCTGTTAAAGATGACATGAGGAGAACAGAAACAGCAACAGACTTCATTTCATTTTTTTCTTTAGCAACAAATTTCTGTTGGTCTAACACTGAATCACTTCTAAGTGTCCATGCCATTATTTCAGCGAGATAAATTATGTCAGTGGAATAGAAAAATAATTTAGGAACAAATTTACATTCATATGCAGTGCCTGGAAAAGCTCTTTGGATTTATCTTCTATATTTTTCAGATTAAATAAAAACAGTAAAAAGCAATTATAGTATCTGACCAAGATTTTGGAGGCCAATAATACTGTCAAGGGAAAAACCTAAAATCCTAATTAAAATATTTACATTTTTTGGGTGCAATGTCAGTTGGTAAGATCTCCAGTGACATACCTCTAATAACTAAATATCTTTTCATTTTGAGCCTTGCGCAGGCAAACTCTCAGATTTACTCATTTTCATAACTTTTTCTTAAAGTACCGGGAGCCTACGAAAGTGGTGAAACCTGATCAAGTGTTGACATTTGAGTGTGACTCAGAGAAGATGGCAACGTGTGAATATGCAGGGAAAATGGATTAGCGGTGACAGAAGTTTACTGGCAACTCATTTGCATTTCTGCAGAAATATCTTGCTTCAGTTGCTGCTCTGAATCTTGTAAATACCTTTGTTTTATATGATGAGAGCCAGGTGGACGGGGGAGACAGAGGGAATTTTCTCAACAGCCCACAAACAGAATTTTCAAAAAAGGATTTGAGGAGGCATATTTGCATATGAACAAGCTTTTCACTGACGGGGAACACTTAATGCCAGCAATCTATGGATAAACCCACAGATGACGCATGTGTCTTGAGAAGGAGCCTATCGATGGGCTTACATAGAATTAGCAGGGCTTTGAGAGTGTAGGATTTTGGGAAGGCGCAAAGGACAGGTCGTTTAACATGCTGCTGTAATGTCATGCAGTGTTGTGGAAATTGCTTGTCTGCGTAAATGCAGACCTAAGAGTTCTCATTTCGAGCTGTAAATCTGCATGAACAAACGGCACGGGAATTGGACAATTAATTTGCTGGGCTTCATGCGTGTCCTGTGTTTGCCGTAGATGGAACGGATGGGCAACAGAGCAGAAGGAATTTTCTGGCTGTGGTGAGATGTACAATTGCCGCTTTTCGAACACAAAATTTGTGTGTGTGGGAGGAGAGAGGTGAAAGAAGGAGACAGATGGAAAAGAAAATCTATCAGAGATTGAGAGGCATGTCACTCAACTGAGCAAGTCAGTGAGGTTTATAAACACAGAGGGAGGGCACAGAGGGGCTACAGAGAAGAAGAGAGAGGATAAAAAAAATACAATAGAATAATACCTCTCTACATTTCATTTCGGCATAAGGGCCCTTCAGGAGTTAGAATGGTGGGGTTTTTGTGAGAAAATATCATAATATTAAGGGTTGAAGATGGAAAAATAGTTCAAAGTTATAGAGGAAACAATCAAGTGGTATCCTGGGACTAGTTGCTGTACAACGTATTGTCAAGTCATGTTTAGAGTATCACACCAAACCAAATTACAGGTGAAGTTCATCACATTCGCAGTAAACAACTGAACTTGTGAGCTGCTTCCTGTTTCGACCAGAAACAGGAGACCAAAAGCAGAAAACACCAGGAAAATTTAAGAGTCAGATTTGATCTTTTAAACTGAGTGTTTCGATTCAAAATGCATAAGGTGTAGACCTTCTAAATTTACTGTAACTTCAACTGGACACTTCTTTTTTTATGGTATGCTGTCTTTGAATAAAACCTTTTAGTCTATCAAGAGTTGTGTAATTGGCACACTGAGCAATCCCTTTCTTCTTCTGTCCACAGCAACCAATCAAAATGCAGGAAATCATATAAGATTCTGAAGTGAGATAAAATGTAGTCTAGTGCTGCACAGAGCACAAAACCTCACATGTCTATTCTCAGCAACAAGCAACGGCTGCAAAGGTCCTATTGACTATTGACTGAACATGAATAAGAGCTATAAAAAGTACTCCAGGGTGCAGCTAAGCTAACAAAAGGAATTATAAATATATACATATTTTCTTTTTTCAATTTGATGTTCATGCAATCTACTTTAATGCTGCCCTTGGCCACTATCCCTATGGTCAATATCAAATAGCACTGGTCCATTTGAAAATTACAAGGACTCTTGTAAAAATTAGCTGATGCAAATTCCACACATTTTAGCCTCGAAGAACCTCACAAACGAGTAATATGTTGAAAGAGCAACATTTTAAACTCAAATTCATACTTTACCTTCTGAAATTGTTGAGAATATGAAATAAATTCTGATGCTCTTCAGGTGTGAGACAAAGCCTGAATCAGCAGAAAAGCACCTGATGGTGAGGATCTATTTCTGTTTCAAAGGACGAGGGGAGATTGTTAGAAAGCAGATTGTTTTGAATAAAATCTAGAAGTGTTTTATGTTGTTGTGAGAACTATGTTTCAGCATCAAGCCAAAAAATACACACACATAATTTACTAAACTTAGTATGTAATTTTTTCAGTGACTATCTAATTGCTCAGACTTACATTGTATTGAAAATCTATTGACTAAGCTTAAAGATCCATCTCTGTATGTCCCAACCATTTAAGACATTATAAAAGGAAAATTTTTACCTCTTTTTCCCTGATGGTGAAAAGAGTGGCAGTAATTTTGACAAACATTATTTCATATGAAGAATATATGTCCTATCATGAGAACTTGGTAATTTTTTTCTGAGTGAAATTAGGCTACAATAATCAAAGATTAATTTATTTCATATTGTATTCCACATCTTTGCCAGTAAGTATGGAGGGGACTAAATGACAATTGCATGAGAGGAAGAAAATCAGTCATCATGTTTCACCTCAGAGTAAACACTGCATGGTAAGTCAGAAACATGCATAAATTTAAAGGGACACAATTCTGTTTTATGAAATCAGCTGAAGGATATAACTGCTAATAGAGACAATGTGAATTGCTGCACACACAGACAAAGGTTTGTGTGAACCAGAAAGTCTCTTACTGCACATTTCTCACAGGAGACTGCTATAAACACATTCATTTTCTATATTTTAAGGCTCTAACTGCGTCTCAGAATCTTCCCCACTCTGTGGCTCTCTTTTTCTCTCAGTCAGCTGTGTGATAGACTGACCTAGGGGATATAAATGACATGAATTCCTATCTATCATCCCTCCTCCGTTCCCTCTCCCCTTTCCTCCTCACTCGTGCTGTGGAAATCAAAGACTGCTGAGCCAAGGGGAAAAAAGATTCCATCAATCTTCACTTGTCCCTAACAGTCACGTTTACCTGACAAAGTTGCACAGCACTCTGTGAAATGCGGCTTCTTCCTGCCAAAGCCTTGGCTTATGCCCCTGAAATATTGTTTCTTTCTTTATATTAAATTCTATTTAACAGGCTGCCCTGGTGTCTCAGCAGGTGTATGTGCGCAATGTGAACTTGCATGATCATGGAATCTGTCTCGTGACCTTAGTCGCATGTCTTCCTCCTGCTATTTTAGGCTCTACATATTCAGAAAAGATTTGCTGAGTGGTCAGGCTTGGTTTCACCAAAGCCCAGTTTAACATTCAAACAGTTGCATGCATTCACTTAGGGCTGCCCTGCCCTGTTACCTTGTGCACTATTGGACTCTTGGTCACTCTAACCACCCAGAGATTACCTAACTGTTGAGTCCATGATTGTTTTTCAGTCTAGCTTGTCTATATGTCCGTGGGAATATCATCTACTACTTTATCATGAAATCAATTTTTATGTGGTTTTAAATTAAACCAAAACACAACAAAGTACTGCAACCTAATGCTCACTTCAGTTCAGTGATTTATTGCAAAGGTATTCATTTGTGAATTGTTTTAGGTCCCTAAAGAATTATTCTCATTATGAAAAAAGTATAAGGAAAGAAATTCAGTCATGACTTGATTTTTTTTTTTCTTTGTTCCTAGATGAATGTTTAACTTTGGGATATTGCCTTTATTTTTTCAGTTCATGGTTCCTGGGGAGCTGGAACCAACTTGTCCAGGTTTTCACTCCATTACAAACCCTTTTATTTTCTATGAATACTGAATATTTATCCCTATATTTTTTGCATTCTGCATTGTTTGAAATGTAATTGTTTAGTCTTTAGTAATTATCTACATTTCTTTGTACTTCACAGCAATAGATCTATTTTCTCTTTTTAAAACGTGACATTTTAAGAAATGCTAAACCATCAAATAGACCCAATATGTAAAGATACTGTTGAGAACAAATTAATGGCTCACAATACACGAAAAGACTTCAGCTTGTTTTATCTCATGCTAATGTCAGTTCAATAAGCTTAGAGAAATCTAAAAGGTGCTTCCTTGTGGTTTATAATTTGATTTGGAATTGAAACCGTCTGTCCTGCAGACGGTTTCAAGCAAACGCCCCATCTTTGTCACTGTGCCTGAGCAAGACACATTAATGCCTTGTCATGCTGGTGGTGGTCAGTAGGGTGGATGGTGCTGGTGTGGCAGCCTCACCTCCATCAGACTGCCCCAGAGAAGATGTGCCTACAATAGAGTAGCTTGTCATCAGTGTTTGAATGTGGGCATGAACGAGAATAACTGATTTCTTTGTAAAGCATCTTTAAGTGTCCTACTAAAGCACTATAAAACTGATGTTATTTCATTTCATTAAATGCATCCCATTGAAAAAAGCTTTCAGTTTTTCACATTTAGTTCAGCAGAGAACTCCCTCACTGTCTCGGTGACAGAATGTTAACACCAATCACATTCTATGAGTTCCTTTCAGTCTCAATATCTAAAACAAGGCTCTCACTCTCTGTTGACCAATCTGAAGCTCACAGAAAACATTATAGTGAGTATTCAGCTAAAATACAAGAATATTTCCAAAGAAGTTATGACATGTTATGTCATAACATGCAGTTATGACAAAAGAGTTTCAGTCATTACAGAGAGATTAAATTGATATCCTAATCACTTTTTGGTCAGCAGATAAGTCTGCAATTTCTACACATATTTTCTCATTACAGGATATGCAAGTTTTCTTTAAAACACAAAATCTTTCTGTTGGATTCTTGCTTAATTCTAAAAGATTCATTTGACCTCTGATCAACACACAGACAGCTATTACAAAAGAAAATGCTATCTTTTTCAACTCAATGTTTTTTGTTATATTAGGATGAACTTGAATCTAACCTCAATGTTAAAAATCATGCAACACATTTCAAATTGATTGTTCAGTAATAAAGAAATGAATACAAATCCAGCATGAAAAGCCATGTGGAAAAAATTGAGTACATCCATATCACTTCTACAAGATATAAACAGAATACAGTAATGAGGTGCTGCTTTATGGATGCATTGAATAACTAATTAATTTATGCACAAGTTCTGCAACTTTTCTGGTCTGGACTAAGCTGGTTGGTGTTGACACAATGCCAAAGAGGAGAAGCATCAGCAGTAATGTCAGATAAACAGTTTCTACTGTCCATCAATCTGAGAATCATTCTAAGATCATTTCCAGACAGTATCAAGTAGATCAATCGACAGAAAGATAGATTGTTCATAAGTAATAACCATTAGAGGCAGCTGCCAATCTTCACCGGTATGGACAACTCAGCAAATCCATAGAAGGAAAATTTGCAAAGTTGTCTCTGAATAAACCAGATGGCCTGTGGAACAATGTCCTTAGTGCAAATGAGACCAAAGTAGAGGTGTTATGTCAATATGCATGGTGAAATGTTTTGGAGAAAATCAAACACAGTAAATCAACACACACACCTCATACCAACTGTCAAGCTGATGATGTTGGCTTTTTTTGAGGTTATTCTGCATCCACAGGAACTGGGCAGCTTGCAGTCATTGCGGACTGCTCTGTTTAGAAAAGTATTTGAGAGTGAAATGTGAATGTGAAAACAACTGTTTGACAGCTGGAGCTGGACCCAGATCAGGTCATCAAGAGGTCAGTCATCCCAAACTTAACAGAAAATCTAAACTAAAATGGAGAAAAACATGAACAAAAATAGGTAAATCAATATGTTTGAATGGTCCAGTTAACGTTCAGACCAATATAAAAACTGTGGTGCGGCCTCAAAAAGTCTGGGAAGGATTGAAAGTCTGCAGACCTTATTAACATGACAGAACTTTGCAAAGTGGCCAGAAAGGTCTGAATGGAAATGTCTACTGAGGGTTATTTTGGCAAAGATGGGTCTACGTCTTTACTTAGTTTTTCATTATCAGTGTTTGTCTTTACCGTTGTAATATAAATAAAGCAGAACAGGTTGTTTGTATACCATTTAGATTACATTTAGTATATGGTCTTTAAATGCAAATCAAATAATAAATAGGGTGTACTTTCTTTTTTTTAAGTGAAAAAACTAATTTCTATGAGTTATTAATCTGAGATGGCGAAATATCCTGTCTTGTCTTCATGAATAAATTATATTTTATGGCAAAAATGCCCAAGAATTGCTTTGTAGCATTTCCAAAGATGGAGTAAATCACTCCTCATTATTGTGATACAATGTGGCCCTAAGACACATCAGACAGCAGATTCTAACTATTCCCCTAAGCTCCAATAACCGCTCAAATCTTTGTCCAGCCATATTTTTCACTGCTGGGATGATAACGTTATTGCAGATATGCTTATGATGGTATTTCTAACTATAGAAAGTTCCCTTAGATTGGCTCAAAGCCCAGAGGATCAACATCATTATTGCAGGCCAGAGAAGAGCTGCCCAGAAGGTTGTCCCCAGAGGCCGCTTAGTAAGAGGACAGTCCAACTGGCAGAAGAGTTGAAGCACCTGAGAGCTCGATGTTTCCAGACAATAAAAAAAAAGAAAGAGAGAGAAAAGGAATAGGAAAAAAAGCCCCTGTAGTGAATGTATGACATAGCTACAGGGCCTCTTCAGAAAATGTCACAACCCTGTTCTGCCTCCCGGTCGCTGTGCCGTTTATCCAATATGTTAGCCCCTGTAGCTTTGTTGGTGACTTAACACAAGATGACTCCAAAGCTAAGGCCAAATTCTGGAGGATATAAAACCTTATCTGAGAGGATGCTGGCCTCATATCATCACACTTCCCAAGTAGCAAAAAAAATAAAAAGAGACATGCATCACTGGGATACACCAACACATTTGTATCAGAGGCACGATTCTTAAAAGTGTCTCCTCGGGGTTATGAGTTAGCAAAATACTGTCTTCTGTAGAAGGTTAGGCTTGTCAGAGATTTCTGTATTTCTTTGGATTGCTTGAACTTTGAGGTGTTTTTTTTCTTGATTTTACAGCAGATAAAATGTATATTAAACTGTTCAAATCATTACATCAGGATTAGGAAAACACATGTGCATTCTATCAAGCCATTAACTACATTATGGGAAAAAGGGTTTTCTTTTCGTATTTTGCATGACAAAGCCGATATGTAGGGAATTGCATATTTTTCACTTTATGTACAACCAGTTAAATTATTGTTTATTTTAATTATATTGATTCAGCCCCATTTTCTCTGTTGTCACTATATTGGTTGTCTTAATAAAAGAAAGATTTACAATTTCCCAACTTTTTAGGGAAAATGTTTTGGAAACATTTTCCATTTAGGAAGATATAAATGTCGCATAGAAAACCTCATTCGAAAAAAAATGACACAAGTACCTACGTATATTCACCAGCCTGACTTGCCGGAGAGTCAAATGTGATCAGTCTCCAACTGCAATTAGGGACCCCACAAAACGCTTGAAGGGTCACTGATGACAGAAGAAAGAGATAAGAACTTGTGCTTTCTGATTGATCCAGTCAGCTTTTCTGTAAAAATGCCTTAACTGATCTGCATGTCTAAAGGGAATCAAGGGTGGATCCATAAAGTATCGACTCACATTGACTGATGACGAATACATGCCTTTTATATTTTTATCTATAGAACTTTATAGAAAACAATGTAAGGCATCAAGTGCATTGATTTCTTACATTGTTTATTTTCTTCCACTATTCAAAAATGCGGTACCCTTTTTTGGCCTATGACGTACAATCCATCTCAGTGACTTCAAAATTGTTGTACAGTAGTATAAATTATGAAATTTCTCAAAGGCTGTAGATAATTTTGTAAGACATTTCAGCAGCAAACAGCAATTTATGTTGCAACAGTGTCTGTTCTCTTTTCCCTGTTGGGCAAGGCTTTTTTTTTTTTCTAATACTGACATCCAATTGTAATGGAAAGCAGAAATGTGAGTTGCATTTACAGGGTGAAAATCCTTGTCACATAAATGATTTTTAGTCAAAGACTTGTGGGCACAAGAGCTGTAGATTGCAGTATAGGATGTGAGGAGAGAATAAAACTAAAGATGGCCGTTGACTTTTGCAACCTCCCTTGAAAATTAGAATGCATTAATGAAAGTGTCCTCCTTTTTGCAAATGACAATATAAACAAATGATGGATCGCAATAATCTGGGTGGTCAGCAGAGCGAGTCGAAATGTCCAGCACCCATGACCATGGTAAACATTTAAAGAGATATAATAAATGGGGCAGAAAAGAATGGAAGTAGAAAGGTTCATCTTATTGAAATAAACAAATTTATAGTGTGTTTTTACAATACAGGATATAAAAGAAGAAAAAAAGACTTTCTTATCACGTCTGCATATTAATGTATGGTATGCATCTATTTGAGACACAGTTGTGCATGTAAATATGTGAGACCAAAGAGTTGGGAGTGGTGGATGGGTATTTGCTGTCTTTTTTTTTTTTTTTTTCTCTCAGATGTCAGTCCCAAGCAATGTTTGTACCTGGCAGTGGACACAGGTGCACCGTTAGCCTTGTGCATCTTTTTGTTTTTTTTCTTCTCAAGTCACTGTTCATTGCTTTGTTTGTCCTAGCAACTGTCTCCTGAGAATTTTGTTCTTATTCTCAAGGCAATATGTGCCATTTCTCTTGGCTAAAGTAAATTATATTATCCTACATCAGCATGAGCTCATTGGTTGTCGAGGGACCTCTCTCTCTTTTTCTCTCCTTGCCTCTGTCTTTCTGAGCAGTAGTGGGAGTGAGTTTAGTGATCGTGCATGGGCTTTGACATGAATGTTATTCCACTTTTTCTTTCCATTTGGCTCAGTTTTCACTTTTTTTGTTTTTAGTTGTGTGTTTTGTTTTAGAGATTTAGAAACTGCCAATATGGGAAGAAAAAGAGATCTTTAGAGGAGACTAGCTTTCCCCCATGGACAAAAAGTAAGAAGTAATTTATTAACTTCATATTTATTCCGCATTTGCTTTTTGATCATACATAAATGTTTCAGATCATTAAAGAAATGTTACTTTTGGACAAAAATAACTTCGGTAAATATCGGGAGCAGAAAATAGCATCAAGCAATTGCAATACCTGTCAGCAAGTCTTTTACGTTTCTGCAGAAGATATTTGGCCCACTGTTCTTTGAAGAGCTTTAGAAGTAGAATCTTAATTTAGCTACACAGCAAAATTTTGACGCATGACTGACAGTTTAAGGTTCTGTTTAAAATTACGAATTTGGCTATTTCAAAACCTTTACATTGGTTTTCTGAGTCATTCGGTAGCTGTTTCCTCCAAACAAGTTTCTGGTTCTCGTCAGTCCTGTAGGTTTGTATCTTACAGTTGATTATTTTCGACCAAATCTGTAAGCATTATTTTGTCTTTATCTCTTTTAATATCTTCACTTCATATAAAAACGAAAAAAAATCTTGCTCTACTGGTTTGGTTTTCCACTGCATATGTTGCGACTGAGCGATCAACTGAAATGAATTAAACTGAATTAATGCTGGTGGCTTGTCTGGGAGTCAGATCTGCACAGGTTAAGGTAAAAATCCTGAGACACAGAAAACAACAACTGCCAGGTCTGGAAAGTTACTTTTAGAGTTTTCCATCTCATCATCATGTACTTTTATTCTGCTGCAACAGTGAGAGACTGAAGTTTTTTATAATGGTCTAATAGGTCCAGAAATGATACATGGGTAAATTATCTTGGTTTCAGTCAATGCTGTGAACAAATACTCCGATGGAACTTGTGAACGCTTAATAGGAGACTTATTTCTTGTTAGCCTCTTGGTGAAGACTAACATGTAGCTCTTTCTACAAACTGCCTCTGGCAAAGAGGCATACAATTTGCAGTGGAGACATTTACACTTTGCTACAGCTCTAGACTCTTTAATCTCTGTTTGCAATAGAACTCATGAAGATAAATACCTTTCCCATGGTCAGAGGAAAACACATTTTTTTGTTGTTTTTTTTTTACTTGTGTCCTGGTTTTACTTGGTTGTTTGTTTCAGAGAGTTTTTTTCTTGTTGCTTTTTACTTTTGTGGCCTTAGATGTACTCAACAACCAAAGATCCAGATTTAAACTTTTACCCTTTTGGAGACATGCAAAAGCAGGTATATACTCTTGTTGAAACAGGATGTTGGTTAATTGTTGTGTTACAGTTGATGCAAGATTTCTTTTTGTACCGGTAAGCTTGTAAAATGAAATCCAGAGTGATTTTCAGGTCAAGGCATGGCATCTTTTATGTAACTCTGGGGTTAAAAATCTCTTCTATGGTTTGTAATTGTGGAGCAAATTCTCTTTAGACTTGAGCTGATGTAACGTAAGCATCTGTGAAAATTTTCTTTTTTTTCTCTCTGTTTGGAAAGAGACCTTGAACTAAATATATCTTCACATTCCATCAAGTCTTTCTCATACAAACTTTTTTTCCTCTCTTCCCTCTGGTTGTGCGGGAAAAGTATCTCAAATGCTTTTTCTCATGTTTCAACCACAAACTGAAAATTGTTTTATTTTAATCTTATGGGATTGACCAACACAAATTTCGGCATTATTTTGAAGTGGAGAAAATGGCAACATTTTTACTAATAAAAATATGAAGTTGTACAAATTGGCCATTGCTGTGGTTGACATGAAAATAGCACTCTCCTACTAAATCCTGAACTGACATAAAGGACGAAAAGTAATCCCCATTAACACCTTAATTGTTGTAATTTACATATCCCTCCTCTCCTAACAGAAAAGATTGATTGCTTCTTCTTTATTGTTTTAGATTAGTTCACCATAGGAAGCAAGCTTTGTCCATTAAGTCATCATAAAGGGAGCGCTGAGCGAAAAGAAAAGAAAAAAATACTTGAGCTAATTACTGTGGTGAACTGACTTGAAATCAGGGCACACCCCCTGCCTAGAGGCACTAGAGCTTTAAAAGTGACAGCATGTGGCCTCAGATATTATTGACATCTTCCACTCAGAACTCTTTTAAAGGATTCATGACCCAGCCATTCACCTTGGAATGATCTGGCTATTATACAACATTTGGAGGCATACCATTTAGTTTGTGCTAATTGGCTTATATAACATCACAACTTGAACAATCAAGGCTCTACAGAGAAATGCTGGCTGCTTGCTGTCTCACCTGAGTGAAGGGCATCTGGGAAATGTGTGTCAATATTAATATGAGCCAATCAGGGGCCAGTCTGTGTGCTAAACTCTGAACACAAAAAATTTAAAATAAACATAAACTATTGTCTGACGTTCATGCATAGAAAGATAAACACACTCTAGTACACAAACACCGAGAGTCCAGAGCTCTGGTCACACATTCAGTGAAGAGAGTGTGTTTGTTGAAGGTCATTTCAGGATGGACCTTTTATGTTGCTCCTGCCAGTTCAAACCTCCAGCCTAAACATTCTTATTTACCCAATCATTTTCAGAAAGAGTTTTTAATGCGGCCAATAACGGAGGCATGCTTTCTTACTTCCAGGACTGACCAACAAATGTCACAACAATTTTGCAATATTTTGTAGATAATGAGATGTTTTTAAATTGCAAATCCAACTATTCATGATAATTTAATATTTTGTAAGATAACTGGTGTTCTACCAATGATATGTTTCTGATTATCTTAATTAAGTAATAACTGATGCAAAAGATGCTCCAGTGAATTACAAAACTCATCATACACTTTAAACATTTTAACTTTCTGTCATGTTAAAATGACACACTTCTCTGCATTTTATTGCTATTTCACACAAAAGATTAAGGGAAATCAGTCCATAACTTTTCAGTAGAAGGAAAAGAAAGAATGATTTGTTTGCATGTTTGTTTTACTTTTGCAAATGGACAAGTATCCAAATACTTTTGAATGTACATTAGAAAGACTAACAAGACAACCTGGTTTGAAATTGTTTTAAATTTGCAAACTCCAAGAAAGTCAGAAAAAAGACAGAAACATGGGCACCAAACTCTAGTGGGTCCTACCTGTCAACAACTTTCCTATTTTGCATTTTGTATGGTGACATTCTCTCTTTAACTTCTTCACCACACATAGAATTTGCATAGTTAAAGTTATGCATTCAGGTATGTGAGATTGCAAACATCTAACAAAAACTGCTGCAGAGTTTTCTTTCATGCAAAAGCAAAACTCCTCACAAAATTGTTGTGTCACCCATTAGCAAAAGCAGTTCCTGCAAAACTGTGATTTAAGAATAAATAAATATACCACCAGGCTCCTGACCAAATGTGTGAGTCTGTGAAGAGTTTGAAGTGAGAACAAAATTGGTCATTTTAAATCATTTTAAGAACAAAAATACATTCCTTCTTACGAAGGAAGAAAGGCATTGTTTTATGATTTGTGATGGAGTTTCTGGTGCAAAAATGCTAGTTCTGAATCTTGGTTTATCTCTGTTCTTACCTCTGAAACTAACAGATTTTAGACTGAAATTTAGGGCCATAAAAAGCCTCTTGTTTAGACCTTTTCAGGTAAAAAAAAAAAAAAAAAAAAAAAAGTGTGACAAATTATTTTTCATCTGTAATCACTTAAGGTAATGTAATAATAATGTTTCATTCTTTCCTTTTGAATTTCTATGAGAGCATAAGTGTGGCATTTTAATTTTATCCTTGTTAATCAATCATTAATGAGTAGATATTGGCAAGTAAGTAACACACTTAATTCCTGATTTCAGTTATTACTATTATTGATTCTTCTTAATTGCAAATATAGAAGTGCAAATATTTTGATGCTAAATAAATATTAAGACTTTTGTTCATGTTTATTTTTATATAGCAGAGATAGAAAAGGTCAAGAATTTATCCTTCAAATTGATTTTGGGATTAAGAGACTGAAATATATTTTTTTAAAACCGGTGAGACTGATTGCTTCATACCCTTAATGACATTTAATTTACATTGATAGTCTTACACTGTATTCTATATATTTCTTCTTCTCCTATTTGTTATTATTATACATTATATAGGTGGAAGATTTTCATCAGCACTTTATGACTCTTTCTCTGCAGTGTGCTATACAGTTTTTATTGCATTTGTGTGCATTTTACTGCTGCAGATAAATTGAAGAAAAAAAGGTTCAGCTGGACATCTATCTATTTGTCCATCATCGTCTCTCAACATCCTTGTCATTCTGTTCATGGTTGTGGCAGGAAGAGGCTATCAAAGCTGTCAGCAGGCAGGCAGTAGAGGAACATACTGGACAGACTCTCACTCCTACTTGCGGTCAATATGGAATCAACAGTCAGCCTAACATTCATGCCTTTAGGGAGGAAATGCATGTGGGAGGGAATTTTAGCACCTAGAGAAAGCCCACGCTGAGTGGTAAACTGCTCACAGCATGGCTCCAGAACTTCCAGCTATGAGATAACACTGCTAACCACTTCAACATCTAAAGCTACAGATGATGACATGGCTTGTGTCCAATCTGAGTTTTGGTTTTATGAAAATGATGTGAAAGTAGAGCTTTGAATCAAAACTGTGTCTTATTGCTCATTTCTGTTGTTCCTGATTTGTATTCTAACCTCTCTAATTTGCAAAGATGAAAAAAACAAACAAACATGCTGTGTCTCAATGAATAAGATTCAAATAAATGGATTCAGTTGAATCCGTTTTGTAGTGATTAAAGTCCTGTGCCAGGTACACTCCCCAGCCTCTCAGTACGATTGTAAGCTTTGTGTTCTTGGACTTAGATGTGAAAGATGGGAGAGGAGAAACAAATACAGCAGGAACATTGTGTGATCCCCTGCTTGAGCACAAGAGGGAATGCATAACAGAACTAAAATGGAAAGTGTCTTTTCTTAAAATCAAGCAGTCAGGAAAATATGTTGCTTATCTTCACTTCATGTGCACTTGTGATAAGGCTGACATGGAGGGGCAGCGTAAAAGCATGCTCTTGCCAAATAATTTATGTATCTGATTACCCTGTGGCTGTTGTTAACTGACAAAAAAGATAGAAAAAGAAATATTTAGAAACTCTAGTTTCAATGGTGAAAAGATGAGCCAAATGGGAAAAGTCGAGAGAGAGAGAGAGATAAAGAGAGAGCAATAGTGAAAAAGAAGATTTATTATTAGAGTTAGACCAACTCCTGCAGTTTGGAGGGTTTCCCAAATTAATAAAGCAGGCAGTAACTGCAAGAAATATATTGCTTTCACCTTTGCTGTTTCTGGATAACATAAAGTGCATTTTTTCTGTTTGTATGCACTGATTTTGGAAAAACATGGAAAGGAATAGTTAACCATATTTTTACCAAACTACTGTAATTTTGATTGTTTCATCCATGTTTTTTATAGATCCAGAGACAGAAGAAGCTGCTTCTATTTCAAAAGCATTGTTTTGAAGGTGACTATTTATGGTGCCACATTAGCATGCTTGTGTTTTCATATGTCAATGTTAGTTCAAGTTTAAAAGAGACATTGGTAGATATTGTAGATGTTTTTGCAACACATGGACTTCACCATATCTCTTTGCACATCAATAATAATGCAAATGACTTCTTGGAATTGAATATTGAATGTTATTTAGAATTATCCTGAATACTATTATGAATAACTTTACATGCCAATAGGATATTCACCCTGTTGGAAGGAGTCTCACTGCGGTATGTGCCCACACAGATAATGGTGCCCCTGTTACTAAAGGTCACAAAGTATTTTAAGCAAGAAATTTGATTTTGTAATATTGTGGAATCATATCTCTAACTGCTTATCTATTAAAACACTAGGGTAAAGCAGCTTTTTTTTTTCTGGGTCATTGGCAAAATATTACCATCACTTTCAACTTCATCCTCTAAGCCTTTTATTCTCTTGATTTTGTATGTGCCTTTGAAATGTGTTATGTTTGTGTATAAAGAGCAAAATATGTTAGTAAAAATCTGCATGAAAATAAAAGTGGCTTTGTTTGTGGATAACTGATTGCTGATTTTGCTTGAAATACAAATTTCACACAAACTTCAATGAAATGTATCAATGTTTTAGACATTGGTATTTATAGTTTCAATTGACAGAGTGGTATGATACATTTTATTGGTCAGTTGCAAAGATCACCATTACCAGCAGCTGATAAAGATAATTCTTGCCATCAAATATATTTTTCAAATGACTTCAAAAAGGAATTAGACTTAGTCCTTTATACTTATTGTGTAGTAATGTTAGGAAGCTAAAATGTCTTCCTTCGTCTAAAGGATCTGGTGCCAGCTGCTAAAATATAAATTCATGGATAGTGGACTCTATGCCTCCGTTGCCAGGCCCTTTTTTTGCATCAACATACTTTGAGCAGGTGGTCATAATTTTACACCTCATCTATGTAAGCTCTGAAATACAGTATCTTACAGAGAAACTGTGGCTCCAAATGAAACCCCTTCAGCCATGGGCCCATGATAATGATCCTACATGCAGCAGGGTGATTTTTGTCACTTCATTATTCCTTTTCGATTCTGTATCAAAGTGCATACTGCTTCTGTGATTCTCTTCTCTGGTTTATCATACCAAACAGATCAACCCGAGATTCATGACTAATTCCATTAGACACTCTACATCTCGAAGGAGAAAGTAGGAGCTATAATGAAAGGAAGGAAAAGATACTGAAATCCGTTTCCCACTGTGGGTACTGACCGGAGTTCTATACCTCTCTGTGGGTGCTGGCACTATTTCTAAGATCCCACAACTCTGTTTTTTTTTGTTTTTTTCTTGGCATCAAATGTTTACTTTCAGTCTCTATCTATTTTTTATGAGGACAGAATCATTCACCACCCATACTAAATATTAGTATAGTAAGTGACAGAGAGATTGCGGTGGGCAAATGTGATTTCCCCCGCATCTTAAATTTGTTGCCACCATTGTTATTATAAGTTTAGTGTCTTTCTTCTTCCTTCCTGTCTGGCATCTGCCGACTGCCGCTGTGCCTGCAGGACACCAGGGGAGACGTCAGGCATCAGCAATGAGGAGGGAAGCGGTTGCCCGCCTTCACGCTCCGGCGCCTGCACGTCTGAAGAGATGACAGGGAGAGGGAAAGGTGTAGGTTGACAGCCCAAGATAGCTTTTTGCATTCACACAAACATGGGAGCATATTTTCACAAATACATATGCATGCTGCACAAACGTGGAAACAGGAAAGGGCTGGACATTATAAGAATAACTCTTGTATGGTAAAAGAAACTTTAATGCAATTCCTCCACCTCTCATAGAGTTTTCTGCCAATGTCTCTGAGCAGCTTGGTATATTGTGAAAAAAGTTTGACCAATCTATATTGTTAGCATTTGATATGCATTAAAACGGGTATAGTTTTTTTTTTTTTTTTTTTTTCTGCGTACATTCAGAATGATCTCAAATAACAGAAGGTAAACAAAACTGCTTTAGCAATGGTAAAAAAAATAATTATGAATTAGAGATAGTAAAGAGAAACTTTAATGATCATAATTTCTACGCCACAGTTTCAAACCCACTTTAGGTGAGATAAACATGAACTCTATTTTTGACATGGAGTCAGTGAGGAGACCTCAGGCTTAAAGTCAGACAACTGAGCATTGACTTTGCCTCAGGTTGGCCTTAGGTAATGTTCAACCTGAAGAAAATCTCTCATAAAAAAATCCTGACGCATCAGCAGTTTATGGTTGATCTGAAAGCTCTGATGTGTGAAATTTTCAGAAAGTGTGGTTGCTGAGAACAAACGCAAGATTTGAACTTTTGAAAACTTTCATAAAGAATTGCTGGATGTCTGTCTCTGAGACATTGGTTGTGGATGAGATGCCACCTGGGAGGTTGTTCATTACAGATTAATAGGGCTGTACACTGTCTATGTGCCGGCCCCTTAATAAACCTGTCGACTTGATTTGCATCTGTTGACTTGGATTGTCTCTGGTTGATTTATGAACTGGCCAATCAGCAAACAGAAGAAGTCTGCATTATTATGTTGAAGAGATCCCCACAATGATAGAAAGAAAGGAAACAGAATACAAACCCACTAGAAAAGCACCTGAAACCTGTGCATACTCTAACTGGACATCATATGGTAATGCTCCCAAGATTTCAAGAAAACACTCACTTCAGTCAAGTGAAGGTAAAAAAAAAAAAACAAGTTGAAGAACAATATATTCCATTTATGGCTGGAGTGTCAGAAACTCCAGCATGATATTCTGATGTATTTCAAACCTAACACTCTAAGACTGGTTCACCCCCAGGATAAAACACCCAAAACAAAGCCTTAGCAGTGTTGTAGCTGCAGTCCAAGTGCAGCAAGGTGACCTCTACACTGAACAAACAACAACACAACACAAATGGGTATATAAGCTTCCCAGGTCCACAGCAGTTCATTTACATCCCAAGAACAATATGGGATGTAGATGTGCACATTGCTTACTTTTAGAGAAAGCAACATGCTCATTTTGGACAGCTAACATAGATGGAAGTGAATGTAGCCATCTTATTGCTTCCCATCTTTGTTACATTACAGTGACTCATCTTTCCAATAGGCTTTACAAACATTACCAAACAGGTCACGTGTTGGCATTGTTTGGAAACATTTCTCAATTGCTTGAGAGAAGTCCTTGGGTCACAGTGACCCAAACACTGAGTTGGTAAAAAGGGTCAGGTTAGTGACTCATATGGCCTCTATAACCTTTAAGGTGTGATCATACAGACTGTAGTATTTAGACCAGCTTTTTCTATGCCATGATTGGAACAAAAAAAGCATTTTTTTCATCATGAAAATATAACTTGGCATCATTTAATATGAGAATGTGTCCTATTCATAATGTTTGGACATATGAAAACACATGTTTATATATTACAACAAACTTGGCTAGCTAAAGTGAGCCAGTAGCCTAACTATTCTTCAATGTCTAACATGTCTTCTCTATTTTCTACCCAAGCTGTCCTTGCTGGACTTTGGTAAGGTCATCCTAACAAATGTCGGCTTGAAAAATAATCTAGAAGAAATTGCATTTGCTGTAAATTGTATTTACCAAAACAAATGAGACCTACACAAATGTCATTTCTTCAAGACAATGTTACATTAGCTATACCCCAAAGGCTAAATGTCAGAGTATTCTTGAATGCCGAATGAGTTGTTTTTTTTTAAGACAGTCTGTCTCTGACAATGCTACCATCCAAGCATCATTTAACTTTGACAAACAAAATGAAATCATGCTGAAGAAAATGCTCAACATGATGCATGCCTGTGTCAAGCTGCTTTTAATGCTCTGCAAATTGATCTTATATATAGAAGCAGAATTGTGACGGATGGGTACCAGGATATAAAGGTATAATTATTTGATGTGCAAATAATTTAATGGCTTTGCTTGGTCAAAACATTAGTGAGTGTTTTCAACACATACAGCAAATAAAGTATTTTGTTTCGCTTCAGCTTGTGTTTTTGTGATTATGCACTTAAACATGATAGTTGTGTATCCAAATGGCAGTGACTTCTGTTGTCATGGATACCTTTTACTATATAATATTTGCTTGAGTTTTTCATCTTTCGCCAAGGATTATTTGCCTGTGTATCTCTAAACACTAGATAATCAAAACATCCTTATTTCTAATATGAGATATCAACTGATATCACACATTTGAAGACTCCTTGTCAATATTTGGAGGTATTTGAATTATAAGGAGAGAAATTGATGAAATAACAGATTGCTCTGTTCTGATCCAGCATTTGGTCTGCCTAAGCTTGTGGGTGAATTTGGCTCTGGAACATGGACAATATTATGATGACAAATTATCTCGGTAAAAGGTTGTATGTTACCAAAGAAGCATAATTAGGAGCAATTAAATAATCTCCTATTGCCTGCTGTTATCACGCTTAATTTATTCACACACAAACGTATTCACACCAAATGAAAGAGTAGACATCCTACTTGTATCCTCAAATACATAAAGATAATGCAAGATGAAATTGTACTAATTAGCATAAAGTCTTTTGTTTGCTAATTGATATACCCATATAGTCCAAACAGAAATAAGAAACCAAAGAAAGAAAATATATACTGTTCACCTCACAAGTGGCATACCACATTTGTTTCAGTGGCTGGTTTTCATCTTGCAACATTCAAATTAAGCTGGACATCTGACTGTTATTGATCATGCTCTGCAATGTTTTACATGTGACATTTTTTGCCAGTAACACCAATAAAAAAAACTATTTTAATACAGATATGTGAGCATAATGAAAAGTACTTTCTATTACTGCCTTGTTATTTTCATTTATTTTCTAACCCTGACAAATTTTACATTCGTCCTGGTACTTCATGTTTCAGATCTGTTAAACAATTTTTATTACAGATTGTTCTGCCAAACCAGGGACTCATTATGACACTCCACCATCTTGTCCGCCAACGGATAAATAGCAATCATCTTTTCCTCCATTCAGACGGTGAGTCACTGTAACTTTATCTTGGGATGAGTCCAATTGAACATCCTTTATAAGCTGTCAAAACAAAACAGTGTGTCTTAATCTGTCATCCCATTTTGTTGACTGATAAGGTTTTACTCCCTGTTGGTGCCAAAGCTGTCTCAACAGTAACATGAGAAGTCCCATAGTGTATTCATTTGGTCTTTTTTTCCAGGAATGGTTAATATGAATTTATGAAATTATTTACTCTTGTGAAAAAAGGCTGCTATTTATTTTCCATTAAGGAAAGGACCAACATGACTTATGTTGTTTCATTAGGGCTAAGCGGATTTAGAATGTGGCTTGTCTGAGTAATGCACAGTTTTAGACATTTTTAGACACTTTGCAATATGATTGTGGTAACAAAATCAGTAAATCAATAAATCCTTCATTCTTTCTTAGCCTCAGGGATATAAAGCACCTTCAGTACTGTAATGTGTGTTAACAATTATTTTATTTTGACAATGCACACAGTCATATTGCAATGATGATTTTTATTGTTATTTTTTTTGCAAAAAATTGTACAGATCTAATTTGAAATTTGTCACCAAATTCACCTTATCCACAGACCTACCAGGAATCCCTGGTTTAATCAGTTTCTTGCAAAAGTTATGTCCAGAGGATTCCACTGTATTTACGTAAGTTCATTGATCTTCCAATTAACTTTGACCAGCTTCCCTGCCTGGTAACAGAAATTGCAGTGCCAGCTTTCTACCACACATAACGGTTAGCATTTGGTTGAAATCAATTTCATTTATAATCAGAGGATACTTTTGTGTCATAGTTTTCTGACTTTTATTCGAATGCTTTGTTAAGAAATAATAATAATAATAAAAAACAATGGATTATACTTGTGCAATGGTCCATCATATAACAAAGTACAATAAAATAAATAACATACCAATAAAATATATTGAATGGTGTAGTTGCAAGTGAGAAAAATAATATGAAAATGTCCAAAGGATGTCAATTCTTTGTAAGATATTGTAAATGAGATTAATTTAGGATATCTCAGACAAACAATTTTTCTAGAAGATTATTTGAAAACATTGGGCCAAAACAGGAAAAATATCACTGACATCATCATGGTCAAACTACTCAATTATAAATGACAACATTACTTTGTGTAGTTAAAGTTTACATGTATGCAGGCTTTTACTTCAAAACGAAACAAGCAGACTTCAGAAAACTGATGACAGTTTCACAAAACCTAAAATAAATGTATTTTGCCATTTGAAGGGCATAGACATGAAATAATATGTTGTGAGGCTTTATTCTGTATGTGCTACATTTTTGATAGAAGCCAACTGGGCAGAGTGCAAATTGTAGAGGAACTTATGTTAAAGAAAAATAAGAAAATTAACTTCTGCATTGATTCTGTGTTTGGGTCACCAGGAAACCATTGATTGGGGAACTTCTTGTTTAGATTTTTGGACTGATTGTAATTTGTTGATGATCCCTAATTGTACTAACACATGCTGTCATGTCAGTGACAGCACTTGAAATGAGAACGCATAGCTGCCTCGAGTGAATCATGAAACAAATGTCTGTGAAATATTGAACTTGAAATTAACTGCACTGCAGGAGTAAAACTACAATGAGACTAAAACCAGACATTTGGAATGAAGGAAAAGGATTACCGTATGCAACCAAAACGGTTTGAAGGTGGAGTTAGACATCAAACTCCACCCACTGTCTGACTCTACGTTATTCCACAGTCCACAGACTGAATAGTTCTGCAGTTTTGGCATAATCTTTACATTTTTGGATGACAGAAAAAATAATAGCACTCTGCGGGCGTTTTAAAGTTTGGAGTACTGTTTTAGTACCTAAACTGACTTTAAGTATTTCCACAACATGTCTTATGGAGTAGCTTAGTTTGGTCCTGCTATTTTATTTTGAGGTGTTAAATCAAAAGAGACTTAATACAAATGTATGCCACCCATTCATATAAATAAACTTCAAGGTGTTTGAATGCTTTTGCAAATCACATTACATGCATAAACATGCTAACTTGATTGAAGATTTGAATAATCCAGTTGCGTATTTGAAATCAATCTGATAAAGGAAACTAGTTTGCCTTTGCGTTCAACTTCAGGAGAGTAACACAGTCTAACAGAGCTGGGTGCTGCTAAAGTAGACATCTGTGAGTGACAGCCAGTTAGTTGGGAACGTGGGAAGAGGAGGATGACCTTTCTGTGAGGAGAGGTGTCAGCTCCAGGAGCAGAAGGAAAGGGGACAATGTCTCCTTTGCTTCAGTGACTAGCTTTCTCTAGTACAAGAAAGCTGTCGGCCATCGTCTAAAAGAACTCTCCTTCTTTCAGTCTCCTTTTATCTGCCTGCCTATCTCCTTACAACCCTTCAATCTTCTTTGGTATGCAGAACCCCCAGCCCCCATCCTTGTTCCCCCCAGTACTTTGTCAGGTTCGGTTAACTAAGATAGATTGCAGGTGTGTTTCCTCAGAGGAGGATTCACTGCCACTGTAAGCCTGCAACCTCCCATTATGGTCCAGTACCTCTCTGAGTTTACCACACCGCAATTAATCCTGAGACCTACTATATATTTGTCACATGGTATACGTGCATTAATGTGCACACACACCATGAGGTTATTCTAATTTTCATGACTGCAGTATTCTGAGATGTGATTATCAATAAATGCTACCTTCTGTGAGCATATAAAGTCTACAAAGACTTTATATGCTCAGCATCATCATACAGAGCAGGAGATGTTACTTAGGGAGTGGATATGGGATTATTTAGCCTTAAGAAGCTTCACCATGAAATTAAATGCATCCTCAATATGCACTATTTATATCACTCCTGCTGTGTTTTTTTTTTTTTTTTACTGCATCCTAATATGGTAAAAAAGACTAAAACTAATGGACTTCAGTGTTCAGTCTCTGGATTGAACATCTTAGATGAAAAGCACAGAGGAAGTAATTTCCTCAGATTTGAGTTATTACATGGATAATACATGGATTTTTTACTAGAAAAATCTTTGCTTTGTGGTGTTTTCTCCCTTATTTTTTTCTTATTTCTATATCCTTTAGAGATCCATAAATTGGTTTATGCAATTATACATGTCTTCTGTCTTCCTTTAAAGCCAAATGACAGTGATTATCAGTGGTCACCCTTTCAAGCACTTTTTGAAGGTATCCTTCATTAACAATGTTGTTTTTCTGTTTTATTTTTTCAAACATTTGTTAGGATACATGCTTCAGTTATAATGTGATATAAAGTATTTATCTCTCACAATCCATAAATGAACATTTATATGTTTTATATTATTTCCTAAAGTGAATCTAGCCTTTAAATTACATAAATAAAACTTGAACTTTATGGTATAGTATACAACTTTGGCTATGTTTTATCTAAAAAAAAACAAAAAAAAACACTATTTACACTTTCAACAGTAAGGAAATCAGCTCCAAGGTAAACAAATAAAAAATAAAGTAAAAAAAAAATGGTGCCATTCAATCCATAGAGTAAGCTGGAGGTGAAGGTGACCCTTCAAAGCAAGAATCTCAGTCTAAACCACTTTCCCTGTAGCTTGTTGCTGCTGTGCAGGCCATCAGAAATCGAGGCTAGATCCACTTCTCTAAATTGCTACCATTTAATGGAACACCTTGACCTGTCTTCCCTCACTGCCAAAAATAAATAAAGAAGTTGTTGGTAAAAATGAAGCCTTTTCGACTTAGGTGATGCCTCTGGACAATTTAACACATCAAACATTGCTTTTTACTGGATTGCTTGTGCTCTTTCTCCTGGAGATTCTCAGTGGTCTTAATAGACAGGTTTTCTGTTTTTAGCGGATACTGACATTTGCTGATCACAGGTTCTCAGATAAATTACTTCCCTAATATTTACATGATGGCTACAAAAATACAGCTTGTCAGGCAGTTTCACCAAAAGTCCAGAAGATTTTTTTTTTCTTTTTTCTTTTTTGCATTTTGTTTACTGCCAGAGTAGGAAATGTACAAATGAAGATAGTATCTAAACCACTCGACACAAGAACAAATTATTTCACTTCAATTTGGAGCTTGAAGAACCACCTGTTTTTTTAACTGGACAAAGAAACTGGTTTAATTAGATCGATGGGAGCAGAAGAAAGCAACAGGTGGAAAACTCTTTAAGAACAAACAGTTGCTGTTTGTTCAATTGTGACAAATGTAGCATCAACCAGTCTTTGGATCTTCTCTTCATCTGGCCAACTGGATTTGATTATTTTGGGCGTACATCAGTAGTTTGTGTGCACTGGTCCAACTCTGCTGAAGGCTTTGCCAATTTGAAGATTCATCCTATGTTTTTTTTTTTTTTTTGATTGTTTTTTTCACACAGTGAAATATACAACCAAAGCAAACCAAACCCGTCTCTACAAACTAAGCTAGAACCATCTGTCTGTTTATGAGCTCGATTTGTCTGGGGAAGAAGTACAAAATGTAAATACAAGAAGATCATACATCCTAGGAAGGTTAAAATAAATTTTGATTTTACTTAAAATAGTTGTACTTTTCAGTGTATTATTTTAGGGAAACTCTCTGAGCAGGATTCTGAATTTATTTTTTGAATGTTTAAAAAGTTGCATTTGCATACAGCTTTCAGAAGACTAATCAGGGGGAAAGAGCAACTGTTCAGAAAGTATAACGGCATGCTAATGTTCACCATGCAAAATCCCTCTGACAAATATCATTTGTTGAAATATCTGTGTGGTAGCATGTCTCAATTGTTTTGTCTATGAGTCCATGTTTGCTTTCTCGCTTTGCTGTTCCTCATCCCACAACAGCCTACAGTTGGTAGGCATGTTGAACCAAGAACACTCTCAAACCCCAAGAGTATGTTTTGAATTGCTCCAAGATGACCTTCCAAGGATGCTGGTACTATTACTTTATCCCAATCTTATTGATATGTTTACTTCCTGCATGGTAATAGTTGGAAATAATTTTACATTCACTGTAATTCCACCTGAGTTAGAAGGAATACTTAGCTTTTTTAGGTTAATGGTTTACAATGGCAGGAAAGATCAGCTGTTGTACTTTCAGCTCTGGGTTAAAATGTGTTATACATTGATGCTTGACTTTGGGGTTCAAGACATTTTCCTTCATTTTAAAGCATCTTGTACATGGTATGGCCATTGTTCAAATGATTTTATCCTTGCATGCAATCTTGTATAGTCACCACATGCTTTTTAGGTGCCACATTTATTCACTTCAGAGTTCTATCTTATGTGTTAAGATAAAATTATTGAGTTCTGCCTTTTGTTACTAGAGTCAGAATTGTGTTCGTAAGCATTGTGTTTCATTGAAAAATGCACTTTAGTTCTCTTACTCTTACCTTCTAAAACAGTGAGATAAAATTTGCAAGAGGTAAAATACAAATCACTAACAAATATTTAAGATATATTTCATTCAATTTAATATATCTTGCATACTTCTTGAAAAAGGTAAAAAAAAGTATGAAAAAATGTACAAGAATCATGTCTAATCAGCAAGTGATAACATGAGTGAAAACCTGTTGATTTAATACATCAAGATAATGTTTGCAAAAGAAAATTAAAATAAACAACAATTAAAACAGTGGGATGGAAAAAAATCTTCTAATTTCAGTAGCTTAATAGATGGTGCAAAATTGAATGTCAATGAAATCAAAAAAATGATTAGAACAATGTTTCATTAACGCTATTATTTTCTCTTAATCAGAAATATAATGATCGCTTTGCCATCAAAAGAAATTAAAGCAATGAAATTTGCATGATTTTGCTTTTGTCCAGATCGCTGCCAGAAAAATTCTTTTAATCTTGCTTTGTATGAAGAGGTGTGAGGCTTCCATTCCCTTCTATCTTCCAATGTCAAAGTGACCCAGATAATCAGATTATCTTTACTCGTATTATATCCAAATCTTTCAACATAACATCAATGAAATGTGGGATTTCACTTGCAGTCGGGGTCGCTTTTTGATCTCAGCGAGAACACCTGTTGGAAGCTGTGCGGACTTAGTGGGCAAGACCAGAGCTCCTCCCAATATGCTGCGGTGAACCTCGGCTCACAGCCAGCTGATGATGGCATAATATTTAAGTGTATATTCACAAATACAGTCAGGTTCATGGAGCACAACTCTGAGTTGAGCAGTACAATATATTCTGAACAAGAACATGTTCTGTATCGCCACAAACTGAAAAGATGTAACACAACATTTGTCACTGGTTTGAGGCTGCTAAAACACTTATTGAATAAGTGTTGCAAATTTCTACCTTTTTCCAAATCTAAAATACTTACAGCTGTCAAACTTGACCTGGACAATTTGAAACTGAACAAAAATTATTTAAAAACTTTTCTACAATTTCTACAACTAAAAAAGGAAAAAGTCAGTGACTTGGCATTTGGACCACCTCATGATTACTATGTCAAGATAATGTAAAAAAAAAAGTCAAAATAACAAATTGTACCAATTGGACTGGAATATTATACACCGACTACATGTTATTTAAAAGACAATTTGAAATTAGTCAAATTTTTACTCTGTGAAAACAAAAATGAGGTTTCTTACTTTTCCCAAAACTATTTCTAATTCTTCTCTTGTTCATGCAAATTCAGTTTTATTGCTTGAGTTGGACAGATCATTTCACACCTATTAGTATTTTTTTTCTTGGTTGTACATCTTGAAACTGCTAAGACATGATAATCTGACAGGACAATACGCAACTTAGTTCAAAAGATTAACAAATACAGGTTTTCATCTTTGCAAGAAACTAGACAGACATCCATAGACATCCCAAACTAGAAATTCTGCAATAGTCAACTCCAAAGAAAAACACAGATGGACTTGAAGGCTCAATCAATAGCAGGTTGTTTTTTCTTTTATTTTTATTTTCTTTTTTTTTTTTCCTGTGGTCTCATCCTCTTTTGGCAATCCTGTTAGCACCATGTAATCTGTCTCAGCGTGGCACCTCTCCTCAATCCAGCCTACTTGGCTTATGGATTACTGCCTTTTATTGAAGAGAACAACGGAACAAGGACAGGCTTTAGTCGCTATCAGCAAACTATAAGGGAGCATGCCTTGCTGTTGCAGATGAGACACGCAACAGGCTACAGCTTTGGACAAAGAGGCTAAGCATCTCATGCTAAGCTTAATGGTGCTTTGTAGCTGCTTGAATACAGAACTGATGAAGAACCATGGGGTGCATACTGAGTTTGAAACAATATGCGACCATTTCTGAGGGCCATAAAAAAATAAAGACATTTTCTTTGCTGTGATTTTATAATTCATCTTACGAACAGGCAAAGGGAAGAAATGGAGCCTCATTGGTAAATAATTGATCTCTGGAGCCTCATTTTAATAATTTTCAAACAAAGTCCATGTGATACAGAGCTTTGCAAAATTATTCACACTATTTAAAACTTATTTTGGTCACATGACCAAAATAAGTTTGAAAATAATGTTTCAGTGGGAGCTTCTTTTATAAACCAACACACTATAGTGCATACTGGGTCAGTGAAAAGAGAAGATTTATTTTGTTACCTAAAACATCTTTGCATTTCTTTTTAGCTCCATTAGTAAAACATAGAATATTTCTGACAATTTATTTTACCCATTCCTCTCCGCAAAACAACTTCAGCATAAGTCGGATTGGATGGTGAGCATCCGTGAAAAACATTTTTCAAGACTTGCCACATGTTTTAAATTTAATTTAGGTCTGAACTGCATTTTGTCTGTTTTGACACATGAACATTCTTGGAGCTAAATTATTCCATTGTAGATCTGCTTGTTTGTTTATGATTTGTTTTTTCTTTTGTAGCATTTAACACATTTTGTTTCAAGATAGCCCTGAATTTAGTTCCATTCATATTTCAATCAACTAAAGCCCTCCTCTAATCAACTGAAAAATAGTCTTTCCCACCTCATGACATGACCACCGCTGTGTTCAGGCACCTATTCATTGTTCAAAAGCACAACATATTGTTCAGATTTGTATTTGTGAGAAATTTTGAAAGCTACTAATCAATGTTCACTTATTTTTTGATTTCACACTACAATGTGAAATCACTGTATGTATCTATTAAATAAACATATATATAAGTTACAAAGTTGGCCTTCCATCACCTGAAGAATATTTCCAGGATTTTTGTGTTTTTATGATGTAAAACACTTTGAACTGAAATGTGCTATACAAATAAACTTGATAGATTGAATAATATATATTAAAACATGTTGAAGATTTTGGTACCAATGTGATGGAATATGAATGTTAAGGGGTTATGAACACTTTGACAAATAATTGTATGTAATTTTAAGTTCAGGCAAAACATTACTTCCAAAAGCACTCCTATAATTGCTTGTAGAGATACTTCTTAATATACACCCAAATCTGCAGCAAAGCTTCTATGAAACAAAATTTGCAACATTCATGAAAAGAGACCTCTTTTATACTAAGTCAGCAAGTCCAGATCAGGTGGACCTCAGGCTGTCTTTGTTCTTGAATAATAAATGAACAATTACACAGTATTCAAAGAAGCAGCTGTCTTTCAACCTACTTGGATCACCACCTATGTAAAACCTTACCGGGCAATCGAAGGACATTTTGTGCATTCTTAATATTAAAACTTCAGCAAAAAAAGTGCAAAAGAATGATTGATTCTTCACTTTGTAAGTATACAGACCTGATGATTCATTCCACTGCTGCAAGCCATATGGTCTTGCAAACTGCTTGCCTCTTGTTGCTACGGGAACCCGCATACAACTGGTTGGTCCTGACGATAGTACATCAATATGTTTTATAAAGTCCAGCTCCCTTTTCTATTCCTCCCCACTGAGCTGTGACTGAATAAAGTCATTGTGCATCAATACAATTGACTTTATTAGGATTTGGTTTAAAATTTAGTCATTATCGGAGCAAGTAAGACCTAACCCACCTTTGACAGATGTAGATGGCATGTGGCTGTTGCAATTTGTGTGGGAGGAGGGTCAAATGATTCCCTGGATGTTTGTTTTTATTAGAATGTCCACAATGTAAGAGGAGGACAACTAAGGTCAAGACTGCAGATATCTTCTGTTCAGACTCCAGGTATCTCTGCCTGGGGTTAAAGATTTTTTATTTCTTGCAGATAAAACATTTGCTTCTTCCAGGCTGGCTTTTAGGTTAAGCAGTATTACCATATATCAGTTTCATTTCTTCTTGCTTGTATTGCAGCCCTATAAGCCTGTCTCTCAAGGGTGTAATGTTTTGTTTTTTTCTTTGACAACAATTGAAGTGGTATTGCAGTTTTAATAACAGCTCAAAGTACAGTAGTAAAAAATGCAGCACAAGGGATTTCCATATCTGTTTCATGGGTGTGTGCTCTGTCCCACCCTGTCATTTCTATCTAATGGCAGCAATGATGGTTTCCTGGGTGGAATTGTTTGCAAGGTATAGTTCACTTGCAAAAAGTACAATTTCACAGCAAACCACTATAAAAACAAGAAAGTCTACATTTGAAAGCAAAGTCCCTAGCTGAAGTTTCTTATGATACAATGACGATTGTATTGATGGATCTGGATAAAGTTGTTTAAAATGTTGTCTGATAACAGTATGTAAGAGATATAAGAAACCTGTGGAGTGCTGTGATTACTTCCTGAATGCAGTTACAGAGACCTTACTGTGTTCATAAAATGAGCTTAAATCAAATTGCGATTTGAAATCCAACGGAAAGGCTGATTATAATTTACTTCTGACTCAAGGTTTTAGTATTTCGAGGTTTTCTCTGAAATATATAGAATAGAATATTATAAATCTGTGCCACCTCACAGAATTATTTCAAAGAAAATGACATGAAGTTAAAATTTGTCTAATAATAAACAAAGTTTACCTTGAGGAACCTCTTTCATTGTTCGATTTTGATGTTCTTAAGAGAGATTATTCTTCAGATATCCATGTTAAATTATACTTTTCTTATGAGCCACAATTGTAGCATAATTGTTGGGTTTCCTCCCTTGCCCAACATGGGTCTTTACCTTAAATCCTGAAGTGTCCCAAACCTGACTAGCTTGTTTCCAAATCCTCCTTGAACGCCCAGTTTACTTCTATTCATCATTGCATTCACCATTTCTTGGCAGATTTTTTGGGGGAAATTGATGAAGCATGATTTGCTGGCTTGTCAGATGGATGGTGTAGGAAATGGATGACTTGCTTTGATTAAAGCACCCTGCTTGGCTGGCTTTGCACATCATAATCTAAGAATGGATTACACTGCAGTAATGTGGGTCACAATATTTAGCAACAAGAAAAGCTAAGCCACTGCAGCGGATGAGAGAAAACCCTCATGTAAAAGATTACAATGAGATGCAGCTCTATCCTGTGATTAAGCTGTGGAATGCACATAACGATGCAACGCCATCCATCGAAAGGTGATCTTTTTATACAGACATCCACTTCACTTCCTTAGTTCTGCACTAAGGTGAACACGGTAACGGCAGTGCAGAGACCATATATGTGTGCCAGTGCAAGCACTTGCATCTACTCATGTGATTGAGTGTGCTGAGTTATTGACCTCTAGTGAGGGAGGAACATTAAAGTCCAGTGTGCCGTGAAACCAGCCTACACCCCATGTCCAAGGTGACTGGCACTGCCCCATTCTATGGCACATTCCTGCCTCTGATGGATTTACTGGGCCTTGGAGTGTACTGTCTTTTTTTTTTTTTTCCTCATGCGATAGCTTGAGCTGTGGGAAAAGAAAAAAACAAACATAAAACAAAAAAACACCAAACTTTTAATTGTCTGCAGATTACAGGTTTAGTTTAAGCTATCTTCCCTCATCAGCTGCAATGCTGTTGTTCTCTCGGTAACTCCCCAGGAACACTTATCAAGACGGGGATTTTCCCACCATGTCTCATGCTAATGAATCCCTGTACACTTTCGACTCCCTAATGATCCCCAGGAAATGCTTCCCACTCTTGTCTCCTTCTTATCACCACCTCCCATGCTGCTTTCATTCATCTAGCAGATGAATGAAATGTGCCTGCAACATTTTCTCCCCATCATGTTCACCCTATCTATGCCTATCTTTTTTAGCTCTGTTCACTTTATCTCCTTGTGATTGAGCAGATGGGGGTAAATACCTTAAGGGTGGTGTTACATTTCTGCACAATACTGTACCATTCAAAGCACTTCCATTTCTGGGATGAGTTATAGATTTATCCTCATCATATCATGAAGCTGGAGAGTGGACACCCAACTCAGACATTTGATTAGAGGGTGAACGTTATAACTTAGCCGGAAGGCGTCTAATGATAGCTCCAGCCGTCTATGGTTCTGTCTGACAAATTACATGATTGATTTGCTGTGGACAGAGAACATGTTCATTTGATGATATGTACTTAAGACAAATTTCCTTTTGGACATCACTGGAATTGATGTAAGCTGAATTGTTGAAAGGTGAAAAGCAAATAGAAATCCACAATTACTTTCCTCCACTTTGTTGTGCCTTTATGGTGACCCGATATAGTGTAACTAAAAATTATGCATGGTTTCTATGGAATATTTTAGCATTTAATTTTGAAATGTAGTTGAAGATTTCCACATTTTATTTGTATTTTTTTGTGTGTTCTCTTGTGGATTGCAGATTTCACAATCATCAGTTCAGATAGCTGTATATTAAGTTGAAGATAATTTCGATGTGTCGGCATTTTTCTAGGTTTAAAAGCTGAATTCAAACTTTCACTCTAACATGACAGAAAATTAGTTTGAATGTTCAGAGACAGCCCAACACCATGAGTTAGAAACTGATGGAAACACTTGTGTTATTGTCTGCAGTGAATTAGGTTTTACATCACCAGGGGCTCACAAGATCACGGCAAATAAAAAAGTCTCTTCTAAAATGAAGACTCTTAGGCTTGACTGGTTGTCGAGTCAAATGTTTTTCGAAGAAAGGTTTCATTGAAATATGAGGCAGACATTTAAGTATCCAACTTTCATGACGTATGAAGAATGTTAAAGTAAAAGTCAAAGAGAGGCTTTCAAACCAACTGTCAAATATGGTTGGATAATACTATGGGACTTTAAGACTATGACTAGACTATGAAATGACAAATTTCATAGTCTAAATTTGTCAAATTATCAGGATTTTAAATTTTGACATATCACTGTATTGTAACTGGAAAATGGTTCTAATCATATATCATATGATTAGAACTGCTTTTGGAATGTATAAAGCATGCTAACATTATACTTCTGCAATTTCCTTACAAAAACCCTCGCTATAATATCATTAGAAATCAGATAATTATGTTTGAAAATTGCTCATACAGGAAATCCATCCACCATCCATCCATTTTCTGTACACCTTTGTTCCTAGTGGGGTCAGGAGGGATGCAGGTGCTTATATCCAGTGAACGTTTCGGGCGAGAAATGGACAGGTTGCCAGTCTGTCGCAGATACAGGAAATTAGTTCTCAAGATTCAACAATCCCAAGTAGTTTCAATAGTTTAGTTTTAAAGACAAAACCTCTCATTTCCCATGATATGAAATGAGCTTCCCTGTGCTTCTTCAATACCTATACAATTTGAGGTAATTAATGAACCATGTTCGAAGTTTGTGACCATAAGTCACAAACTTGCTTTCACCGTAAGTGAAAGCAAGTTTGGGTTATGCTGCAGTACAATGATCAGAAGCAATCATGCCATTGAATGGATCAAAAAATAAATTAAAAAATTGAAGCTTTTGGACGAGCCTGGTCAAAGTCCAGACATGAATACAGTTATTATTCTGTTGTGTGAAGAATATAAAATCTAAAGGAATGTAACACTCAAAAAGCAGCAGTTGTGTGTCAAGTTATCCCTCTACAATAGACAAAGATTGATTCTATGTTCATGATGAACAGTTCAATGTGTACTGGAATATCAGTCAAAATTACCTTACCACATGTTTTGTTAGAGGTAGTAGTGAATCTTACAGTAATACAAAGAAATTAACTAATTTCACAACAGTCTACCCAGAACACGAAGAAAATCATGTATTTACACTAACTAAAATACAGTCTGTAATTTTGCTATTTTACTATTTAATTCTATGACTCTTCTAATGGATCATGAGTTTCCAGCAATGTGTCAACGAGGTTTGCTTCACACTGCCATATAGTGGATGTGGATATATGTCTGTTGAATTCTAATCTGGGATGACATTCATGGCCAATTACTGTGCACAGTAACTCTAATGAACCTATCTTCTGCAGCAGAAGTAATTATGAGTCTTTGTTTTCTCCACTGGCTCTCGGGGGAGTGGGTTATATTATTGTGCTACCAGGTGGTTTCTCCAATAGCATTTCAATAAAAGTTTTTAAACATTTCACATTCAAAAAATATATTACTATGTCTTGTCATCTTTGTCTAAAAAGCTACTCAATAGTCAGATTTTTTTTTTTATATATTATGATTAAAAGCAAATCTTACATGTGTCACATATATTCTTCATTTAATAGTTACCCATCAGTTTTAACTCATAAGCCGCTTTGACCCTATGAGTCTAGGTGCCTCAGCAGTCGATCGAGATGATGATCGATTTCAAGTGACATTTCTAAGCTAATAACCTCTTATCCTATTGATTCTCTGCCCAGATATTCTGCTCTACTCTCTTTCAACAAATGGATTTTGTCCCTTGCTGTCCTTGTCTGTGTCCATCGTCTTTTCTACTGCTTCTTTTTTTTCCTATGAATGACCAACACAGGCATTCAGGATTCATTTACTGCTATAATTCACACAACCTAACCCCTGGCTAAAATCCATGGTAAATTAAGGGGAAATATATATATATGGCCAGATTCAAAAGTCACCCTTTAATTTGCCTGGAGTGCTGATTGTCAGTACAGTTATAACACATTTGACAGGAAAAAAAAGAGAGGCTATTGGAGAAAGGAACCCTAGTAAAACTGCAGGCAAGAGTTACCTTTGAGTCTTTGAAGAGCTTCTCAAAGGAAATGATGGTTCTGCACAGTCATATCACAAAGGCAATCACTGCACCTTCACTCACATTTTAATTAAAAACTGTGGGCTCACAATGACTCCTCGTAGTGCTGCCAACTTTCATGAAGTCATTAAAAAAATGTTCATTGTGACTTTTAATCTGCTTTCTCCCTTATCTTTTCCATATTACGCGTCTGGCTATTTACACAATAAAAACAGAAATGTGTGTGATGCAGTTTGTCTGCTTAATGATGTAGTAACGCTGTTTTCACATTTACGTCTTCCGAAGCCTGTCAATGCATTCCCATCCCCGAAGGCTGAAAATAGCTGAAACAGTTATGTCACGCAAAACAACGGGTTTGCTAAAAGTCAGAACATTGATGCAAAAGCAAAAAACAAAATTAAACGAAAGCATTACATTTTGCAAGTTTATGTAAATCTATTGAGTTTACAACGGAGGAAAAAAAAGGGCTTGATTTTCTGTCCTCTGGCTGCTTTGCAAGGGTTGATTACAGCTATTCACACAAAACAAGCCTGAAGCCTGATAGACTATCATTCCATTTATGCCCATGATTAATTACCTGAGCACATATAATGCTGAACAGGAGTGTGTAAGCCATTGAGCCAAATTGTCACTGCAAACACTTTCATTTAGCTTGACAGTCCATAAAGCTCCATGAAGTACAAAAATATTAAAACTTATAACAGGCTTTTATTCACCTGTGTCTGTTTGCCAAATTTAATTTAGATATGTATGCCATTAGTTACAATGAAATATCATTACTTACAGTAAAACTGCTGTTAGCCTTCAGTTTGAAGAAAATCCCTCGAAATTTGAAATAAAATGGAGTTAAAGAATTCAAATCAAACAACACAGTTTATTCTGTGCTGCTCTGTTTTTAATAAATCTAAAGCCTACATGTCAGCCAATGACTAGGTCACTTCTGCTGTTCAGTGTAACTGTCAAGTTCAAGTGCATCTGCTCTGTTAACTCCACATAGCAAGTTATGTATTATTGCTTTATTAGCATCTAAAGTCTACAATCACATAAAATTGTCCTTGTCTTGTTTGTAAGATAGTGATTAAAATTTTCTTCCTTCGGTTGTGGACCACAGAAGTAGAAATGCCCAAGAACTCACCACCAGACATTCCCAATTCAAAAATGTCTGTGTTTAGTCTCCACAGTAACCAGCTGCTGAACTGGCCAACGAATGGTGGGCGTTACTGCTTTCACTGATGCATTGGGTTTTCAATCTACAGTGTCGCACAGTGGGCTGGGATAAAAACACTTCTGAAGTGGCAGACTGAGTTATTGTCCTAATTTTAAAGAAAAGGGACCTGACTATCCAGAGATTACTCTTCCCAGCTTCTATAGGATCTCATACTGTAGTTGTGAGAAGGAGGATTTTTGGTATGGAAGCTTTATAAACTCATCCTCTTTTTCTAAAGATGTTGTGCTTCCGTTGGCAAAAGAAATACAAACTCTCAGTAAGTCCTTTGGTTTTAAAGTCCCACATCCTTAAGAGAATGGATCGCTTCAATCAAGAGGAACAAATAAAAACTCTCTCACCCTCTGCATACATATTTGTCATGCAAACATTAAAATGTACATGGGCATACCTTTTCGTAACCCCATATTTCTATATGAAAATCTTGTATAGTTCTCATGTTTTAGAAATTAAATTTTGAGTTACTTTCACCAATACACAAAAACCAAGTGTTTCAGTTATGTCATTTTATGCATCCTCACAGTTTGAGTTGAGTTGTTTACATAGAATGTAAATTCTATTGTTAGAACAGACAAATATCTGTGAATATCAAAAAATATATATTCATAATCATAAAACATCAAATATACATTTTTAAGGCTTTGGGAAATAACAAAAAGGAAACAGACATGGCCAGTGTAAACCCTCCCTGTATAGCTTCATCTGCACGGGAAAGGTAAATGTTTATTTTGTTGTCATTTTCACTTGACAGAAAAAAGAACACGGATTCTACATTGTCAGTTTGTCAAAGTATGCTTCAGCAGAGAAGAAAAAAGTAAGAAAAAACATATATATATTTTGTGGAATCTTTCAAAAAGATATGTATGAATGTCTCAAAAATTCTTATTAGTAAGAGTTGCATCCATTAGCACTTTTTGTCCAAAATACATACTAAGCATGTATTTTAATTAAGATTCCCCTGATCCAGAAAAGTGTAGTAGATAACATGAACAAGCTTGAAGTGGAGGCCACCTAGCTGCTTGCTGCTGAGCTGTCATGCAAAGACCCCACCAACCTGCTGTGTCCTACCTCCCTCAATGACATATTCAGCCACATGCTCTTGGTCTATACCCTTTCTGTCTGTCATACTTTTGCTATTTTCAGAATGTCTGAAGGTGCACGTACTGTGCTCTGTCCTCATGGCCTTGTTAAATATTGCATTGGGACATTAGTTTCCATCATCTTAAATAACACGGAAGGGAAGTTGGCTGTATTAAGATGGGGTCAAAGTAAAACAACTAAAGATGAAAAGAAAGGGCTAAGAGAGGGTTGTCTTCAATTCAATGTGAAGAAAGTGACATTTTATTCACGTACGTTGTTTCAGGCCAAGTGTAAATTAATTAAGCGGGACGGTGAGACGTAAATGTCTGCAAAGATGAGCTAAGACACACCATATGTTTAAATAAAGTTCATATTGTTAATTTAATTAACATCATAAAGTTGGTTCAAAACATTTATAGTTAGGGATCAGAGTGAACATTATCAAAGTGGACTTATTTCCCCCAAATTTTATTTTTCTAGTTTGTTGTGTTTTTATGGTTAACTTATTCAACAAAATAAATACATTCATTCAATACAGTGTCTGGAAGTATTAAGTGCTTAGATTTTGCAAAATGCTTTACGCTCAGTCCGTTCCTATGAACTCTGACCACTTTATTTGGTTCTAAGGAAGAAAATCATTCGACAACATTATGTTGCCATCGCTATGACAACTTTCAAAACTACATAACTTGTGATAACTTGTGTTTATCTCAAAAAGTCTTAAAATCCACTAAAGCCTGTGGTCATAACTTGACAAAAAGTGAAAATTTTTATATCTGTTTCAATACTTTTGTTAGGAACTGTACATCCTAAAATCCCTCAGTAGCTAACTATGATATCTGATGTGCAGCATGTCCTTACCAAATTAATACAATGAACAGAATGATTCTCTTAAGCATTCAGTCATGTAGAATATTCTAACACTGGATAATATAATGTCAGGGAAGATACAAAGTACAAGTCAGGCTTATAAATAATGTGTATAATTGAGAATCAAGCAATGGTAATGAATTATGAGTGCAGAAAAATCAAGTCAAATACATTTATTTTTGTTTGGCAACTCATACTTAACATTTGACTAAGCTACTGTTCTACAGAAAAAGGCCAAAAAACATTTCAACACACATGCATACAAGTGGAACTTATCACATATGTATGAAAACATCATTTGTTCACATAATTCATACCTCCCCTTGCATCCCTTTACAGAGAGAATAAAAGTTCAGCTCCAACCAAGAATCCTTTATGTTAGTTTTAGTAAAATAATAAAGAAAGAAATTCTAAAAGCATCCAATAGTTAATGGCTCACTTATTTTCTGTGCCCTTCTGTCAATAGAAGAAAGAAACCGGAGCAAAAGAAAGCAGGACTGCAAACTGCCAGGTCAAGAAGCTGACAGGAGAGCTTCCTCAAAGTAAAACAAAACATTCCGTCTCCTGTTTCCTCAAGCAGTTTATGCCTCTGCTTCCATTAACCTCCACGATGACAAGAAGAAAACAAACGGATACTCTCCGCCTCCCTGCGCCCAGTGGCACATGTGCTGGCGAGGTGAGGAACGGATCAGAGGCGACACAGATTAGGAGTCAACAGGGTTTCCTTCATATGGCTGGATGCAGCTGGAGGGCCGATTAGACAAGCCAAGCAAGGGTGAGGAAGGGGTACGGCCGATGCTATCACAGCCTTTCAAACCAACTTCCTTACTGGGAAGTCTGCAGACTACCGTGAAATTGATCAAGCTCCTTGAAAAGATGTTGTAGTATGTATCAGTGACATGTCGAATGAGAGAAATGAGGATAACAGCTCTGTGAGGATGCCTGTAGGGGATGATGAAAATACCTCTTTGAATGTTGTTTATTCAATTCTCTTATTTGGATTTCAAAAGGGAAGTTGGTTATTTCATGTTTAATATGCGATGTATATGGCTGTCTACTTCAAAGCAACCCAATATGTTAACCCTCTTCACACACAATTAACCAACAAGAGGAACGAAAACCAAAGGAGTATTTCACTTTTTCATATTTTATTTTGTTTGGTTAAAATCTGAAATGTCAATATATTTTATTGAAACATAAACAGCTGAATTTATGACATTTCCCTTTAGCATAGACATACTCGAATACATCACAGAAGAGGATGGGCCACGACGCCTTTATGCCAAAGCCTCCGCCATCTCAGGGAAGCACCTAAATGCCAAGTTCACCTAGGGGTAGTGCCACCCTGGCGCCAGCATTTCCACACCCCTCTGCTCCCAATTCAAGTTCAAAAATTCAAATCAGTTCACAGAAATACCTGCATGTAAATTGTTTTCATTCTTCTAGATTTTGGCTTTCAGAGACATAATGACATTAATGCTTTTATAACAGATACACTGTTTAAATAAAGGACTGATATATTTAGTTAAAGAGACACATATTTCATTGCATAGCATTTGTTCAGTTTTAGCCTTTTCTACTTTGATGCCAGATAGAACCAAGATTGAATGGCTAAAAAAAATTTGGAGACCATCAACAAAATTTGTACAGCAATTTTGACCTGACTGATGCAGGCAACCACCCTCTCCACATCGTACATCAAATGTTGGAAGAGGACACAAACAAAAGAAGTCATAGAACTAAAAAGTGTTGCAAAATGTGAGTGTGTCAGTTTCGGGATTTTTTATGGACCACTATGACCCATGAAACAATGGCCATCATATAGGCTGTAACATCTCTTGTGGCCGTTGTACAACATGTTAACTATATATGTTGTTCATACAGTATATAGGGGTATATATATATATATATATATATATAAATCGTAATTGTCATTCTTTCATAAAAATTTAATTTTAAAGCAAAAGACATGCATAAGATGAACCCCTTCCAGCTAACAAAAGATATGAGTTATGGGACACAGGGATACCATTATCCAGATAATGCTTCAAATAAGTTTTAATTTCATTAAAGCCTCCAATTTAAAAATGTGATTACACAAAATTGTATTTTGCCACATATCCTTCTGATTAAAAGGCATTTGCATAAACCAGTCTTGCAGGTTAAGTTAGTGGAACAAATTGACATGGGCGTCCTCAGTAAGGTACAACTCCTCCTCAAAATCATTCATGTAACCCAATTTAAGGGTTAATGAGGCATCACAGAAGTGTCATTTAAAAATACCATTATGTTGGCTTGTTTGCAATGTTTTATCACCTCAGAGTAGCTGAGGAATCCAGCATTGTCTGGAGGATACTGATAACCATGAGGGTTATGGGAGCAACAGCTAGAATATCTCTAAGGCTTTGTCTGAATGTAGCTAGAAGAAACACATCTACATCGACACAGGTGCAAATCAGTCTTTAATTTTTCTGATCATTCTCAACTTATATATAACTTATATATAATCAAGAGCAATTTGGAATAAAAGTAAAAAAAAATAAAAAAATCAAAGCACTAAACCTGTACTAGTAAAAAAAAAAACTCCCTATATGATGATAAATCATAGAAGGTACCAAAGGTATCACAATCTGCTCTTAATACATGTTGATGAATTAAATAAGTACTGGTGTGATTAAATTTGACTTTAAAACCTCTTCTAATTATTCAGATTCATCATTATTTTAGGTAGCTATTCTAAACAAATTTCCTGAAAGGAAGCATTTGCAGTGTACACATTCCAGAGAATGTCACTAGTAATTCAGACTTCAGAGCAAAAAAAAAAAAAAATCATATCTAAGCAATGCAAAGCGGATCCTAAAATGTGTAGGCAATACGAAATCCATTGGCTTGCTAAATTCTAAATGTAAACCAGAATAGCAGGGAGAGATTCTGGACTATCAATGAAAAGCTCCCATGCTGTTCAACTTACCTCGATTCTCTTTGACCTCAACCTACCCCTTGAAATGAAATAACAGTTTAATCCACCTACACGTTTAGAAAGGATGCAGAAAACTGGGTTTCATCAAGCGAGGATAACAATGCATACAGCCAAAGACTGTGAAATTGTCACATTGAGTCATCAAATGCACAAGTTTCAGTGAGTGACAGCAGGATCTTTGAAGTTTGAGACACAGTTATTCTCATCTTGTGTTAGAGTTTCTGCGTCTTTGAGTTGGTGGTGGTCTTACCAGTGTGCTAAGCATTTACTGAAGAAAACTGATTCATGATATGCTTTTATTTTTTTGGATGACTAATTCACTCCTTTCCAGGATTTATGCAAGTGTAGAAATGAAACCTCAAATCTTAAAGAAATATGTAGTGTTCTGGTTTATGGTCACCAGAACACTAAAAAAGATATTCACTTATCTAACCACAAAAATGATAACTAATGATCACCATATTCTCCACCATGCACAATTTAATTAGTAGACAAAAATTATAAAGAGATAACATCTTGATTGTCTTGTCTGATGGTAATTACCTAACCAAGCCTAACCAGAATAAAGTTATCATTAAAATATTTTCCTCCCCTACTATGAACGTATTGGTAGGTTTTTCACCTCTATAATACAGCACAAGCAGTCACAAAATGAGAAAAGAGAGAGTGAGCCTATTCAGATGTAACAACTAATCAATTTCTCCTAAAAAGTTTCTCAAAGTTTATATTAATCCCAAAATTATTCATACTCCTGGCAAGTTCAAGTTGAAATCTTTAAATTTAATCGAGAAGTTTCTTCTGACTCGACTCAATGTTAATGTACTGGAGTTGTTGAATCAGAGTCTCAATTTGTATCTTATAAAGAATGTTTGGAGGGAGATTAAAATTAGGGTAATGGCAAGAAACTTTGTATTGAAGCTCATCAACAAAGATAAATCCACAAAATATGAGGAAAAACAGGCAAGATGTTGATCCAAAGTTACAGGAAGGGTTTGTGTTGAAATCGCAGAAGAATTTGCATTGATTCAGATGTAACCATTTAAATCAGGTCACTTAGGATAAAATAACTTGCATAAAAGATTGAGATTGTTTTATTATTTCCTGAGAAATGCCTGACCCACTTTCTAACAACATCAAAGCTCATTGTAATAATGTAAATAATCAGAAAGATAACACATAGATACAGTCTGGTAAAACTAGCTAAGCACTAGGCAAAAGAGTAAACTGTAGTGAGGGGGTTGTCACACATGAAATATGTGGTTTGTGATAGCTTATATTTGACATTAAGGTGTCAAATAGTTCAGTCATTCCATGTTTTTTGAAGACCTTTCAAGGAAACGTGAGACTTCTGGAAATATTCAGCAGGGTAGACAGTTTAGCAGCTTGCAGCTTCTAATTTCAAGAGCAGGGCTCAATCCACAAATCTCTGAGGTCAAAAGGCTACAGGTGTCTTTGATTTACAGTTCAATAAATCAAACACACCTTCAGGAGCAGGGTCATGTAAGGTCTTACGACGAAGCTATAAAAATGAAATGGTATTATAGTAGGAAATATGAGCTTTCCTTTCCGATGTTCTGAGGTTCTCAGGGTGTGTTGATTTTACAAGATTAAAGACAGCTCTTTTAATAAAAAGGGATGATACCTTTCAAATTTTCCTTACCATCACTTTTTCTTGTTTACCATCACTTCTCATTAGCTCTGTGCTACCCTTCTTTGTCACCCACTGTCCTCCATTAAAGATTGTCAAGAAGAAAATCTTTGCATCAAAAAAGCCATAAGTCTCACTCGTACCTCACTAAATGTAATGTAAATGATGTGGCAAACATGCAATATGTATTCTGGTCAGATCAGATCAAAATTGACCTTTTTGTTCAATTGGCAAAGCATTTTATGTTGTGAGAAAATATATATTTTGAACACACCATCCCCACTATGATGGTGGTGACAGCATCATGTAGAAGAGATCATTTCATTCAGGAGTGGAACGTGCATAGAAATAAATACAGTGTGTTCCTGAAAAAAACAACAACATAGAAACAGTAAAGACTCGAGACAGGGAGAGAGGTTGACCTTTCAACAGAACAGCCACCATAAACATACAAACAGATGTGAAATGGAAAGCCTCAGCGCAACACCCTGTGTTGAAATGGCCCAGTCAAATTCCAGTCCTAAATTCAATTGAGAATCTGAGGCCCAGGTTTGAAAGCTGAAAACTGTTTGGGAGGGACTTATTGGAAGGCATCATGTTGCATCTGATGTAAAACTAACAGTAGCTCAGAAAAGAAAATCCCATCTACATCCAAACATGATGGTGGTAGTGGGTGGATTTGGGACGTTTTCTCTGACTCAGAACCTGGGCAACTTGTAATTGATGAAGCTATCAAGTTTTCTTTTTACTAGAAAATTCTGAAGAATGTTCAGCCCTAAGTTTGCGGTTTAAGACAATAGCGCACTTGACTTACCAAATCTAAATAGGTTAAGAAACAAAACAAATTGAAGGTTTTAAAGGGGCCTCATCAAAGCATGGTCTTAAATTTGCTTGAGATGCAGTGGTCTGACCTTTGTAGACTTGTCATGCTCAGAATCCGTTCAGTCTGACTGAACTAAGGTGGTTGATATTCCTGCACTGCAATGGAAAAGATTTATTGCCAGTGATTATAAATGCTTGATGGTAGCTGTTGCTTCCAAGGATGGCACAACCACTCAGTACCTTATGGGGTGCAGTCACTTTTCCACAATGGGCCAGGTAGTTTCGGATACACTATTTTCTCTAAAAAACGGAAATCAGAATCTGAAAACAGTTTTTGTAAATAAACACATTTTTCTGGTCTATCCACTTCATTATTATAAACACATTTTTGTTGATGTATCTAATAAAATCCCAATAAATTTCTTTGGAACTTGTTTTAGGCACAAGAACAACATGTGGAAAAGTTAAAAATGAATAGCTTTCCAATGCAATGCATTTGTGCCGGCCGCCCTGTGTTAAACATAGATATATAACTCATATGGATGGGAGGTAAAGAATGTGGCAGCAAAATTAACTCTCATCATTGCATTAATAATGAAAATAACACTAGGGGTAGATAATTATTTTTTTATTTTAGGGTTTGCGATAAATTGATGCTTGCATTGTTTTTAGTTTTCTGCTTTTAGAAAGGTTGCTACAATAGTAATGTCTTGCCATCCCACTGCTATTTTCATCTTTTGACACTACTCATTTCTCTATATTTTTATTCAGAGAGGAATGTTTTACTTTACAGTGACTAGTTATTCAGTAGTAAGCCAGCAGGAGCCGGCTGCTTGCTTCAGCGTGTGTGGCGATTAATCATGCTGTGACTCTGCGTCTCTGGGGCCTGTCAGCTTCTCAGGCCGCATGAGGTCCATGCAAGAACATCTGGGGATGTCTGGGGACATTGCAGGAGTGACCATGTTCCATTTTTCTTCTGGGGACAGGCACCAGACGCACCACCTCAATCTCATGTCATGATCCTCGCTTTCGCCCACTCTTTTCCCCCATGCCTTTGGGGTCCCTCCAGACCCATCTTGGACAAACGGCGCGCACTCTTATTACATGACACATAACACTCTGAGGAACTGTGAGCAGAGGAAGGCAATGTCTTGGGGCTGTACATCAATGACAATAACAACCACGGCTGGTAATATGCCTGTTGGTGAGCTATCATAAAGAACAACAACCTGCTGGGTGTGGGGAGAAGGCTTGACACGTTATTTTAGTGGGAATAGCTGAGGACAAGAGTGTAGCTTCAGGAGAAAAGAGAAAAATGCCACCATGCACAAAAGTTCTACATGAAAAAAGATGCATTTTAAAACTTATAGAGCTATATTTGCAAAAAGGATCAAAAAGAAAAAGTGACAATCTGGTGAAATTTGTTCCAGGACAGTGCAGGAATAAAGAATGAATAAAAATTATGTTTGAAGTTGTAATAAGGTGTTCTGCCCTTTAATTTGTTGTAAAATAGCCTTTTAGTGTTAATTTTGTGACAGTGCATTGAGTCTTTTATTTTGAAGGCCATGTCGGGCATGGGACAGGAAATCAGCCACTTTGTTTAATTTTTCACTCAGTCACACTTGAAGAGTTGTATCAGTTGTTGTCAGAATTTCGATTATGCCAACGACATCATTCTATATTCTTGAGTAGATTTTATTTAATCTTATTTGATAATTTGTGAAGTAAATGTGGAATTTAATAGCTGCATAGTGCTTATGGGTTCATGTTGATTTACTTTGGGCATGGAATTATAATTTTCTTAGTTTAACCGTTTTCTAATGATCATAAATTAAACGCAGTTATTTTTTATTTATGTGTTACAGTTTACTCCATGTTACATGTGCACTTTGGTCACCAAAACAAAGTGGAGGCAAAGAATCTACACCCTGACTCAAGCATTCATTCAAAAGGACTTAGGCTTACTGCTAAATTGTGTTAAGAAACACATAAGGAGAGCAGAAAATAAGGAAAGGTTAAAGTGATATGAATGGATTATCAGGTTTGTAGTACTTATCTCTTTGACTTCATACTTTGTGAATCCCTTTGTTTTTGCAAAGTGTCACTGTGGGCCGTGCCTCAAAACAGATTTTCATTTGCAAAAGTATATTGGAAAACCATGTTTTTTTCCTCTTTACAGTTGTTTTATCACAAAGAACACTATGATATATGTCTGACTGGACCCCTTTAACATCTCTAAAAATAAACTGCATTGTTTCTGTTTATGGAAAACTCTTTAGATTGACTTCAACCGAAAATGACGCTTGCTTGGTGTGTGACTCAAAATCAAATGTAAATCGTACTGCCAGACAAACTGGATAAACAATTGTGCAATATTTAGATATCCCAGCTTAAACAGTTCTGTTAAAATATACATTAACATTGCACAATAGGTGACCCAAATATTCTGTATTGAAACACACAAAAGTAAAGATTTTAAAAACTAAATGCTTCCAGCTGGCGGACTTCACTCCATTAAAAGTCTGTTTTTGAATTCATGATTTTTACTTATTTATTTATTTGCACAGGGGATTTTGCTCTCCCATCTATTTTAGAAACATGAAACTGATTATATCCATTACTAATCCTGGTGATTCAGGGTGAATCAATTCAGTCAAGACAAGATAAATTATCTCCAAAGAAAGTAATGCAGATGAAGTATTTTAGGGCATAAAATAACCAGCTGATTATGCAGTGGTCCCTATGCTTGTTCCAGGAAGGTGCAGTGCAGCATGCATAAACCCTGCTTCCTATCGTAGAGTATCTGTTGGCTTAATGACTGATTACCATGAGGCAAGCATAAGAAATGTAGTCAGGACTACCCTGACATGAAGTCATAATGGAATATACATGCAAGGGCTTTGCTCAGGGCACAATTTAAAACTAGAGACAAGAAGCAGAAAATGCTCTGTAAATCTACAAAGGCACTGGCAAGCTCTGTGTGTGTACAGTTTGTGAGTGTATCTTTGTTTTTATAACTCCTTCTTTTAACCCTCTCAGGCTCAAATTAAGTTGTAGTTGCAGGAAAAATCTGATATTTGGAGAAAATGATCATATGTGGTAGTAATATACAATTCAGACTTTTTTTGAGAGAGACATTTAAATAGCATTTCAACAGCATTTAGCTGTTGCAAATCTGCAACCTCTGCCTGGAGAGGGTTAAGCTGTTTTTTTTTTTTTTGTTGTTGTTTTTCGTAGACTGGTACCAAATACGTCTCCTGGTGAGAAAATGTTGGGTTCAAATCCTGGGAGGAGGTTGGAGTTGGCATGTTGTCCCCAAGCATGAATGGGTTCTCTGACTGGGTACTCTGGCTTCCTCCCACAGTCCGAAAACACCAGTGTTAATTGGTCTCTCCTTAGCTATGAGTGTGTGCATCCATGGGTATTTGTCCTGCGTGCCTCTGTGTTGCCCTGTGATGAATTGGCAAATGACTGCTGGGAATAGGCACCAGTCTCCAAGTGACCCTGGATGAAAAAGCGGGAATAGATAGATGGCTACAAGCCAAGTTTTTTGGCTTGCAGCTCATGATAGTCACATTCATTTCATTTCAATATCTGGAACTAGGAAATAAGTAAATGAGCCCTGAAGGTCTCCATCTCAAATGTGTTATTAAGACATAAACTGATATGGATTTTTTTCCCAGTTAGAAGGACAAAGTCAGGAAAATGTCGTCTGAGAGGAGTACCTTGAAGCAGCATCTGTTAATTTAAAGGTGTTCTGAATTGAGCCAAGTCTGACATTCATTCATCACAACGAAAAATATTTACCAGCATCCAGGCAGAAGTACAGTATTTTTCAAAATAGAGTATTGGTCATCAGAAAGTATAACACAATATGTTTTAAATTTGAAAAATTTAAAACATATTGTTTTTATTAAAAGAAAAAGGAATCATGAAGATGTTCAGACTTGTTAAATATAATGGCATACTAGTTAAACATGTAGACTAACTTAGTGTAGTGAAATAAAACAAATTCTAAAAAAATGAAAAATACAATTACAGAAATTTGTCCAGTCTTACACAAATTCAATGACCCCAGGGTCCAATTTAATCCTAAATGTGATATGAGCAACAGTAATTCACTTCATAATGCCCACGAGCCAAAAGTTATGGATGCAAAGAAACCAAGCCAACTATACTGAGTAAATGACTTTGCAACAACCACTTCTCCTCAGCAGGCAAGTGGCAAGAGTCAACACTTAATGGCGTCCAATCAGAGTTTGCAGCAATATGAGCAGCAAGTGGTGACAGTGGAAGGGAATAATTGCCTTTTTCTAGGTAAAAAAAGAGAGAAATTCTGTGAAACCTGGCTCAGTGTGAGCATCAATCTCCTGTGGATATGCAGAAAAAAAGTACAAAACACTGATGGTGAATCACCTTCTGTTGAAAAGAAAATCTGAGTGCATTGAGTTGATGGCAGTAGTAGTGCTGATGGTGGGCCTGTCTAGTAAAGACGAAAATGTTAAACATAGTATACCTGCACCAGTAGAGTGGCAGTTTACAATTTTTTGAATTTGACTGAATTGCCTAAATTCACTCAGAGCCTTAAAAACTTGAATTAGTAGTGCTATGGAAAATGTAATTGCCCACAAGAGATTTCTTCTGTTTTAGTCACACTTACATGTTTTAAATCAAACCAATCTGAGCATCAAACATAACATGAGTGAAAACAAATTACAGTTTTCTAGTTAATATTTAGTTTTAATTATCCAAACAAACTTGACCCTAAATTAAAATGTAATTAGCACTATTTTTTAATCTTGCATTAACCACACTTTCCCTCCAGTTTCAAAGATTTAAAACATTTTTGCAAAGAAGAGTGAGCAAAAATTGTAAAAGACTCATTGCCAGGGCATCACAACCAGTCATCTGGTTTAAGGGGCAATTATTTCCACATTACATTGTAAATTTTGTTTGTTTTTTATCCTGTGATAAATGAAATCATCAACAGTATTTTTATTCACTAATTGTTTTTGAATATAATGTTTGATCTCAGAGATTTGTTTGACCAAAATGCAAAAGCACAAAAATCTGTAAAGCGGCAAATACATTGTCACAGTATTATACATGCATATTTCAGCTGTTTTGCAATGTTTATTGGTTCATTGAACTGCCTCAGGAGTGCAGATAGTAAAATACATACATTTTACTCAAAGAGACACATTCTTACATGAACACCCCTACACACACAGCCAATATAGCCCTGCTTAGTTTGGCAAGTCTTTGTCACAGTGAAGGCCTCTTGTCTCCGGGCACGGTTGGAAATGACTGCACTTTCATTAATCTCGCTGTCCACAGTGCAGACCTCCCCTAATTACAGCCATTGTTTACTTTTGTGTTGGCACACCCATTGAATTATTGATAGCTGCCTTGCCCTGATCAGTTTAAAGGCCTCTCCAATGGGCACATATCAGACAGTAGACAGATATCTGCCAACAAACACACCAAGTTTTTATGCCAAAATAAATTTGTTTCTGTGATGCTTTGCTGATTAACATGTCAGTGGTACAAACTTTGTTGAGCAAGTACTTAGCATACATCCTGATTAGAGAATAACATTTTTAAATAACTAAAAAGATTTGATATGAAAGCTTTTAACATTTCATACAAGACATATCCATTTTGTAAAACCTGTTGTAGTGGCTGTAGTGGCCTATTATTACACTCTAATGACATGCATATCCAAAATCCTTTTATCTCTCACACAAATAAAAAAAGCAACTGAGACCAAACCAAATCCATGAATGATTACCTCCAACAATGGCTAAATCTGCAGAACTAAAATTCAATTTTCAGCAATCCCACAGTCCTAGTGCTACATGCCATTCAAAGCTCATGAGGATTTGGACTTAAGGCGACTTAGAGGTGATTTATGCAGTAACCCAAATGGCTGTTCGGGGAGAAGAAGAAGCAAATGGGTCTTCACAGAGAAAAAGCTGTCTGTGTGTCATGACTCACTGTAGCTCAACTCTGCACGACAAGGTAGGGTGCCGACTTGTATCAGATTGCCCAGGATTGTGCTCTGCTGGGTGTTTCCAGAGGGTAAAGCGACTTATGTCACACAGTTAGCACCAGTCCTCTCTCACTACCAGCTCCCACGGGATGAAAAACGAATTCGAAATGCCAACACATTTCACATTTCTCTGACATTATTTTGGCCATCAGCCTAACAACCTATTACATGTCTGTTTTCACTTGACGTGTTTGCATTTTTTTTTTCATAAAGTGAATATAAAGCAAACATAACCACACATAGATGGTTATTACTGTCAATGTGTGCTTCGATCAGCATAACTTGTTTAGTATTAATAAGGAGTCCCGTCCATCTTTCTCTGCATCCCATGAGATTTTTAATCTCAATGTGATGTTTTCTGCTCATATTAAAAACAAAAAGCGTAAAAAAAACCCCACAATTTCTTAATGTTTGGTTTGTTTAACTGCTAATAGATGTTGACAATGCGACAAGCCAAGACAAAGCCATCATAATTAAAAACAGAGCAAAAAATTGTGGTTATATTTTACTTAAATGCTTTCCCTAAAAAATTACCAAAGCATTTAAATAAAACTCCTATTAACATTTGTTTTTCTTATGTGAGCCTTCAAAGATTAATAAGTTGAATTCAAAGCCTCTCTTCATTTATGTAGGTAGTATTATCTAAACTAGAATGGATCTTTTTCTATTATGGAGGATCTATCTAAATTTAATTTCAAAGTTTGATTTGTCAGGGTGCAGGACAGTTTTCTATTTCACCTCCATCAGTCTGATGTCCCACAGGAAGAAAAGCATTTCTGGATCTTGTTAGTGTTTTATTTTTCTTCCCTGTTCTTAGTGGAGTTCCATTTGTGGATCTAGTTTCCAACTGTGTTCATCGGCAGTGCTTCTCAGGATTGCTCCCAAGTCACTTTAGTGAGCTACACTGTAGAGTAGTGTATGTTTTTATGACTCATTCTCAGTCCTGATTCATGGACAGGATCCCCTAGCGTCAGCTTTTTATACCAGGATTTCTCCTATCATAGTTGTTTCCTGTTTGTTAATCATTTTCTTGTTGAGATAAATAAGAAAAAATAAAAACAGAAAAAAAGGTAACATGGAATGCGTTTCCATTCTAAATTGTGAAGTCTATTATCAAGATAATATTTTCACTATCTTAAAGGGATAGTTCTGGACTTGTATAGTGAGATTCTGTTTAAAGTTTGAAAGCAGTTAATATTCTATCTGCAGATAGATTTGTTCCTATATCTTTATAAAGGATATTTAATTGGTGCTGGAGGCTTAAATAAATGATTTGTTCAAAAGAGACCAACACTAAAGTTAACTTCTACCAGCTTAAACATTATAGTTGTTCATGCAAATTGTATTTTATTAACCGTTATTTGCTAATAATCTAATTATTTAAATGCAAATTGAAGTGTGTGACGGAGGAGCCGTCACAAGCTGGGGCTCATGACATTATAGAGTCAGCACACGCATACACACAAACATATGCACACCCACTAACTTACTTTTTGTTGCAGCTTAAACTGACGCGGTTTATCGTGGGTGCACACACGATGTTTCTGCTTCAGTTAACATTTCCAACCTAACCTGTTATTTACAGCTTTAAACATTTTTCCGGTTCTATTTTCAAGCAGGGCTGTTTCCGGATTGTGGCGCCCTGGAGGGGAGTCACATGATGACGTAGTGATATCATCAATGGCATGTATTGTATTTTTGATTACGTTTATTTATTTTTTCTCTTATTATTATTATTTTGTATACTTTGAGAGTTTATTTGAGTTAGAAGTATGACTCCTGAGAAGTCATACTGAAGGTGATGGACTCTTACATTGAAGGTACTGCTGTTTGTCTGATACATTCTGCACCTGCCATCTTTGTTCATGTGAAGAAAAGCATAATAAGTTTTACTGAAGTGATCTCCGGCCTTGGCCAGTCACTTGCGGTTGTCCAAATCACAACAGAACCCCGTCACAAAGGGGTTGACGGGGTTCACTAGTGGCTGTTCACCACTAGTGAGCTTCCTGCATGAAACACGCATTGAGTATGGAACTTGTAAAATGTTTCTTATTAGATTAAGACTTGAGAAAAATCTGCATCACTTAAACTACTATAATACTTTGCACTTTAGCTCAAACCAACAGTTCAACATTTTGTTTTCAGTGACATGTTTTAAGACTGATTATGTCATTTAGAAAAACAGGCATTAACACATAAACATGGATACATTATTTTCTGCTTTTGTTTGTTTACAATGGAAAGTTAAAAAGAAGCAGTTATAAACGATGTGACTAGACAGGCAAGCTCAGAGCCATTCTTCACAAGGTTTCATTTTAAAAACAATAATTAATGTTATCACTCAAAATGCAAACTTTACACGCATAATTTCCCCGTCAGCAACGCCAATGCCGAGCTCTCTGGGAGAACGTACGTTTACAAGAAGATAACAGTGGCAGATGACTGCAGGATTCTTTCTACAGCAATGCCAGACAACTTCAGCAAAGTCAGGAACAGTAAATCCTCAGAATGTTAGAAGTTATCAGCAACAAGTACCAGAAAGCAAGGAGGATAAGTAAAAGGGGAAAATCCTTGAAATGTTCCAAAGTTTCCGACATAGTTTTCAAAGCTATTTATTTTGGACAAAAAACACTGTGATATCATTAGGAAAGCATGTTTTCAAATAATCTGTATTTTGTGGACAAAAAGGTTGTATAAAACACGGTTACAATTTTAAGAAATTTAAATCTAAATAGACTTAATATAATGTCTTCATTTATTGCTGCGGAAAAATCTCATTCTGAAATCTTAGCACTTTTATAGCTTTTTTTCCCAACCTCCATCCCTAACATGGAAAAATCCTTCCATAATTTAACTTAGCTTATTCATCACTCCTTCTAAAGGACAAAATATATATAAGAAAATGCTTTCTAGACTTTTGAAGCAGTCGTGAGGAGATGAGAAGAGATGAGCAGATGTGGCACCTTTCACAGCACAGTGTTATTAATCTGTACAGGCGCTTTGTTATACTCTGTCACTCAAGATGGAACAGCGGGCAAGCTCAATCTTGTGGTGATGGCCATTTCAGACATCAACCATGGGCTGAGGTAGACGGGGTGAATAATAACAAGACAGCAAATGGAAGGGCTTGTCAGGTGGCATTCAAGTGTCACTTTCACCCTATGAATCACCACATCACTAAGAGGACCTTCAGAGATTATTTGCTGTGTCAAGAAAGTTAGTACATACCTGTGAAAGGTTTAGGACAACAAGCCACAGGGTATTTTGTTCAAGGAAAGTAATCTACAGTGCATACACTTGTCATATATATGAGTGCCAAAAGGCTGGAATATTTAGATATACTCTTTTAATGATTATGCCAAAATATAAGTTGTTTTTACAAAAATGCATTTTTTCAATTAAAGATAAACTGTTTGTTCCAAAACACAGGTTAGCCTTTTTTACCTAAAGTATTATTTTAAAATAAACATAATAAATGTTTATTTATCAATATGTCAAATAATGGCGCATATTTGCTTTTCAGACTTATTCATGGCAGGAATTTTATAGGGATGGTATGTATTTTTCAGGCACATAGTGCCGTTTCATGGCAAAATCAAGCAAATCTGTTTCCTTCTGTCTGCTTAAAAAAACTTGTATTTATGAAAAATAGCTCATAAAATTATTTTGCCCTTGCCATTTATAAGAAATTTTAATGCACAATTTGACACCTTAAAATTGGCCGCCATTTCTTTAAGAAGCTTCTGTTCTTTGTGACTCTGCCTTCAGCATCACAATTCCTCTCCATTATGTTGTGTACAACCGTTCTTTGAAGTGTTGGACTGAGAAGTATTTTGCATAACAAGCTCAGCAAATGCACAGTTCCACCAAGCGTTTGTTAATTATTAATAATGCTAGTCTGGTGGAACTGAGTGTGGAAAGTGCTGTAATGTGAATTTTATATTGTGATTGCAATTTGAAATATATGCAAACACGAAAATTCATAACAAATTCAAGCTTGTGCACACATTTTCTGTTTTAAGAAATCATAGCAATTTTTTCTTGTATCATCATTACCCATGGAAATAAGAAAAGTTCAAATGCATAATTAAAAACCCAAAATTTATCATGTTTTTGAGGAGTATGTATAACCTTTCACCAGCATTGCACATGTTAAATATTTATAACGAATAACAAATTAAGCAAATTGGCAATTTCACAAGACAAAGGCTAAAATTGATCACCAATGGCTTGCGTTTGGTTTGTTTATTCTGTTGATTTACATGCAAGTAAAGACACAACATTGTGTCTTGTATGTTCAAATACTCCAACATAACTCTATGGAGGGCTTCTGCAGATATCAGTTATAGAGCAGTGAAGTGGAAAGATAATGACACTCGCTCAATTGTGTTTCTCAAGCAGCATTTAAGTACCACTTTAAAACTGTCAGTCAACTTGACATCGCTGTGGGGTCTTAACATGTCACATCAGGATGAAACCCCCCAGAAGGTTTATCATTACAGTCCTCATCATACATTTTGTACTCTATGTAATGTGCTTTGTCTTTTTTTTCTTGTTTTCTCTACCTAGTCCAGATCAAATTACAATTCTTTAGGTAATATACGTATATGTACCAGCCAGTGGACATTGGACTATGTATTCATGTTGCCTAAGATGTACCTTGTGTAGCCATCTCTAATCAGTACATTAATTCACTTTTTGTTACTTTATAAGTGTATTAAAAATGTATTTTATCAGTTCATAATGGTAAATGCTGTTTTTAACAAATACAAATTGGAAAAATGTGGCCTGCAAATGTTTTCAGACCCCTTTACTGTAATAAATAAATAAAATCCAGTGAAACCAAATGCCTTTTTTTAGAAAAAAAAGAGTCCACCTGTTTGTAAATCTAGCTCCTATGTGAAGACTGTAGAAGTTCAGTCAAGAAAATTAGTGAACAAATGACATTGTGAAGGTGAAGAAGTACACAAAGGTAAGTTTATAAAACAATTCCTGAAGCGGTCTATTCCATCATTGAAAATGTGTGTAGACATTCACTACACAAATCTAGCATTTGACAAAAAGTGACGAGAAATTTTATGTTAAAAGATACCATAAGGAGTCCTATTTGCAGTATTTTGGAGTCATTACTTTTCATTTGACAAAAATCCCAAATACAGTCATCCAAGAGGGAACCCATGTATGACCCCAGTAGACTAAGATTATTCAAGATGAGAAACACTAAATGGGTAAGACATAGCTCTATTAAATGGAAATAAATGGCAAAGTGAAAAGGCCAAAGCGCTATCAAAACAATTAGACCTAACTTACTGTGCAATGTCAGTGTAATTTTACTGAGACATACATATATTTGCAGCACATCAATTTGGAAGAGATTTACTTGCGATAGTTCTAAAATAACTAGATTTTTGTGAAAGAAAAGTGGATGAAATGTATTAATGTTTTGACTGGAGAGACTTTTTTTAGTCTCCTGGATTCCTGAGCAATGCACATAGAAGCTATTAGCATAGGAAATAACATTTAAAGGAAATCAGTCAAATCTATCATTCCATCTATCTATTTATCTTTACTTTGTTCCATAGACCTGGATCAAAGTATGGATACGTTAAATATACAATTCAACATATGTATTGTATATTTGGTGTTCTTGGGCAGCAGCAAAAACATATTTTACATATTTGCATAATTTCAAAATAAAAGTAAAACTGAATGATGGAGCATAAAGCCACAAAATAAGACTCACAGCACATAAAAAACACAACTGTTTTATCAAAGCTTGTAAGGTCATTTTGTTGGGTCAGTATGTCACATACATTGCAAGCAGGAAATACTGCTACCTCAAGGGGGACATTCATCCCAATATTTCTGAATATTTTTGAAGAAAATTTGTAATAAACTCACAGTTATGCTTTAGCTTGAAAAAAAATATATAAATCAGGAGATTTCACAATTTTGGGTGTATTTCATGATCCCAGAATTGTGAAAAAATGGCAGGACTAGATAGTAGTTTACAGTAAAATAATACATCTTACCATATTGGGGGCACTCTGTGTCGCTACGGCAACTAGGCTCATCTAACTCTTGAGCGTTGTTGCTGATGGTTTTGCAAAAATAAACAGGACAAAGAAATAACCCTCTTTCATACACTTAATCTCCATCTGACTCAAAGTAATTCATAATACTGGATGACACTTAAAGTTTATCAGCCTTGCGTTTATTCTCAGCCCCTTAGCATTCTCTCTTAAAAGCCGAATGTTATCATCAGAGAGTGGGGAGAGTGCGTATCTGGGCAAGTTATTACTCTTTCGAATCTAAAGTGGAACAATGATTACAACATCAAACGTCTCGGTTTTGAAAAATGTGTTTGAAGGATAATCCACTTCCAGATGGGAAGAATGGGAAAGAAATGAACCAAAGACAGACAATAGACTTGAGTTACATTTCTAAATACTTTATAATATCAATAACTTTTAACAGAAAAGGCTCAATAGGATTTTGAAATCACACGCTGCTGCCAGACAGTAAAAAAGGGAGTGATGTTAAAAGTCTCCTTTTATTAAAATGTCATCAAGCCAAATCAAAGCCAATCACCCAGACACATCATGAATGAATTCATGGTGTAGCTGTGGGGGTACATCCAACAAGGGACGAAGCAGAGCAGATTGATCTGCTTAATGAAGATGCTCAGGGACTCAAGTCAGGAGGAATAATAAAATTAAACCTAAGATGGTGTGTGTTTTAGAATAACTAAACTTCATATTTATCATGCACCCATTAAGCATGAAAACAATGCAGAATTTGTTATCTGTTTTTTTCTTTGTCTGTTTGTTTTAAGAAGAGTGCGCACCAAAGATTTCGGTATTCAGCTGTGTTTGATTAAAACATGACATTACTTTTGTCTAGATATTCTAAACCCAGGGTGCCTATTCCACTAAACTGGTAAATTATATATATAGTACTGATTTAACGTAACATTGCTCAAAATGTGCTTTTCAACCACATGGAAAATGGAAATAATACTCACACAATGACTTTAAAAGCTCAGATGAAATATCTGGTTGCATCAAACACCTCACAGAGTGCCTTACAAAAGTATCAGAAACAGAAGTACCTAAGCATTAAAAAATTACCTTTCTAACAAAGACTACTTGTAAATTTTCCCAAAATTTACAAGAAATTTGGGGAGATTCTTGTAAAGACCAGAAATTCCATTGCTTTGCTTCCATTTTTGCTTCCAGTATTTTCTGTCTGTATTTGGAAACACCACATGAACACTGGGTTGAGACCCCTGTAGACTTCTTTGTGGCATTCATCCCACAAGATGTTGGAAACATTCCCCTGAGAACCACGTCCGTGTTGACATGTTGACTGCAGCTCAGTTTGTGCCCACTGGAGCTTCAGATTCTGCTTTTGGCTGACAAGAGTGAAACGGGATGCAGTCCTCCACTACTGCATGCTTTCCTGCTGCGCATTCTGAGATGTCACAACAGCTTGTTGCTGTTGTGAAAACAACAAAAAAAGTAGTCATCAAAGACACCACACACATTTTGCAAGATTTAACTCGTCTGGAAGCTCATATCTGATTTCTCTAATGTAGGACACAATTCTTGTCAATTTTTTTTACTGTTAATCTTTTACACAGGAGATGCATTTCATCATTTAGAAAAGAATGATGAAATACATTTTTTTCCTGCATCTGATTTTGATCTGCAAGTAGTGACTGCGGAGAGAAAGAACTCCCCTCCAGCTGATGTAGGAGCGCCTTCTAATCAATAAAAAAGTTGAAACTTCATAGGGGAAGCGGGAGAATTAGATTATCTATGATGGCCACAGATTTTATTTAAGGATATCAGAGTAATGGGGGCTCTTTGAATTTTTAAAGATGAAGGTGTTTGGAAACCTTTTTTCTTTTACTTTACAGCAAAAGCACAACTGGATGCTAATGTATTGCAAAAAAATATATAAAAAATCTAAATGGAACAGTGAACTTTGTGTTGGAACTTGGCAAAAGGTGGATTATAAACCTGCGTGCGTGTGTGTTTGTGTGTGTGTGTAGATCCCACAATCAAACGTCTCCTAGTTTGATAGTTGCTTGAACTGTGCCTCTGCTTCCCATCTATCCCTTGGCACACTCTGGTCTTTGGTAATTTAATGCTTGCTGCCCAGACTCTGTGATCCTGTGGGAGTGCCTGTGCCCCTATAAGTGAGGCTGAATGCTTTATCCCATGGCATTAGTCGTCCATGTTTGAGTTAATACCCCAGAGTGGAGCTTCTATCCAAAGGCATTAGTGTCTGACACTTCACAGCTCAGAATCAGGGAGGTTCCCTTCCTACCCTTGTCCACCCTCAGCCCCACCACCCACACACACTCCTCAAATGCCTTTGGTATTGTGTCTCTTTCATCCTTGCATTTCCATATTTCTCTTTCTTATGGTTGGAAAACTTTTGATACATCCCTCATATTATATATATATAGATGTATTTGTGGCAAATATATCTACTTTGCTTGATTCCAGGAAGCACTTCTCAGGTTTTTGTTGTCTGACTCCTGTTTATCAGAAATTTTCAGCAGTGACTGGAAACATGGGGGTAAAAATAACTTACCGCCGGCTTGTTTGAATTGCAGCCTTTTAATTGCACCTCTTCCAGGAGTCACTTCTTTGAGCGAAGGAGATTCTTGGAACTGACTCAGAACTCCCTCACCGACTTGTCATATGAAAAATCATACAATCATAAAAGGCGACAGACCATCGGTTTAATGAAGTTTAACAACCTACAACTAATGTTGCCGTGTCACTGGTTTAAAGTATTAAGATTTTCATAATCTCTGACTTTTTAAATGTAAATACAGTACATGCCTGTGTCACTACTTTTAAGCTATTTTTATGCTCCCTCATTTCATATGCATCATACATGCACAGAGACTGCAATATGTTTAAAGATTAAAATTGTTTCTGTCATTATGATAATGAAAGACAAACAGTGTCTCCTGTCATTTACAGCAATTAAAGTAGAAAATCCATTAGCATTAATCAGATCTAAATGTTATTTTTATGGGTCATCTCTGTACTAATTTATTAATCTCTATTTTTTTTTTTAACTGACTAGATTCTGAGCTGTTTAGATTTGCTTAGAACAGTCTGAAATCTAAGAACTTTTTCTTTTGTTTTTCACCAGGCTGGCGGCATTAACATGGACAGACAAAGTCTCTGACCTGAATTCCTATTATCACATTAGTTCATGCACCGTTTCCAAAAACCCATTCTTAGTTCTAATAATATCCATGAACGATGGGGGCATTTGAGGTTTTGTATTTTGCATTATGAATGATAAACCGTGTAAAAAATAAATAGCAGTCCAGTTAACAAATCCGGTCTTTGTGTTAGAAGAAAACCACTGCTAATGTCAGATTTACACTTTGCCACAAGCCATGTTTAAGTTGCAGCAGAAAAAATGGAAGAATGATCTCTGATCATTTGAAACAAAATGTAATTTTTGTTCTATGTGGACTGGAAACACCATTCCCTATATGATGCATGGTGTTGGCAGCACTGTGGTGTGGGCTTCCTTTTTCTTCAGCAGGGACAATACATCAGGTCAAAGTTGAATGAAAAATAGAAAGATTAATTGTTTGATTATTGTTTTCTAAAAAAATGCCTAAAGTATAGATCTACCACATAGTTGAATATACTGAGGTTTGTCGTTATGTCATGAAATGTAAAAAAAAAAAGTTCTCCTACATTGTCTTAGTAATAAAAGGCCAAATGTTGAAATATCCGTGATTTAAAGTGTTTTTCTGAAAATACATTTCTTCAGTTCTGTAGTGCAGATTTAGAACATTGATTTGGTATATTAAGCATAAGTGTAACTGATAAATCTTTACATGCAAGTATTTCATTTAACATTAATTTACCTGTTAGTCTAAAACAAATATATACTCAAAAAATTAAGACAATGTGTGTTGCTAAAGTTTTCTCTTTTTTTTACAGCTACTAAAAAGTAATGTCATATGTTGTATGAAGTGTCCGCTATGATATGTAAACATCCATTAAAATTCGAATACATTTAAATTATTTAATGTTGTCCATTTTATGTATGCCGTCATAGACTCCATTCAACACATTATTGTAACCTATATGCTTAATTCAATAAAAGTCTCTAGTTCCAGCACCTGAACAAGTCATTAGACAGTATTTCTAATTAGTTGTTGGAAAAGACTTAGGTAACCAAGAGCTGAGGCTAAAAAAAAACAAAAAACAAGGAGGCTCTCTCTGAGCTGGTCAAAGAGCAAATCCATACTAGGAGGCTTTTCAGCGGATCTGACTCACTGCAAGTAATTTCAGCGTGGTGCTTTGGGGAGCGGCCATGGCAGTCCTACTTGTGTCTGTGCGGAATGATTTCCGAGTGATTTATCAAGTTGCAGGAGGCAGTTCAGCGGGGCTCCACTCACGGGTGGAATGCAAAAGGGGAATCATCCAGGTTTCTAACAGCGTGTGGCTGGAGCTATTTGGAATGTTCACAGTGTCACCCGATTGTTTGTCAGGAGAAATGTGATACTGCGAGTGAAGGTTATCCCGCCAAGAAAAGGGTTACGGGGGTTGCCAGCTACAAGGATACCGACGTCTCATAGATGTGTTATTTTTGCGTCTGTCATTTTAACCTCTCCAACTGTTTGAGTAAATGATATTTCGAGGTTTACCTACAGGCTGTGATTTTGATGTAGTTTTATACAAACCTTTACTTCAGGCAAAATATTGTTTTTCATATTCCTTGCAATGTATGGAGACAACCGTGTTTCTATTTAACAACACATAAATCAAATTATCCTGCACTAATTCCAAGTTTTATTAATGCTAGCCAGGATTTAACATCAAAAGCACTACTTAGAAATGCAGCTTTCTTGGAGTGGTGTGAAGTGAACATCAAAATTCAAATATTTTTGATGTGGATGCTTTGTGCATAATAAGGCAACCCATCATCTATTAACAAATGGATCTCTTTTTATTGCTAATGTTTAACTCACCATGTTGATAAGTTAGGAGCTTAAAAGTCTTTTATTTCATGTGTGGGTGTTCACAAGCAAGGAAGGCCCGGAGGGTTTATCGTTTTGCTTTCCTCGTTAAAAATTGCACTTCGACTTGTGCAGAGGCTCATGTGACGACAACAAACCACCAAAAAACCCTGACCTCAGATAACTATAAAGAACTTTTGGAATTTGACTAAGATGTTATTTATTCAAACATGTGACAATTTAAATTGTGATTTGCAGCAGTGGTGGTGTGCAAAATGACACAGTACCCTTTAAAAAATAATTTTCTTGTTAGTTTCATAAAGTGGTATGCTTTCTTTGCTGTCAAATATCATAACAGATATGTTTGGCTTGCTAAAAATCATCAAAATGTTTCAAAACACAGCAAAAGGACAACATTTTAAGTAGAGCAAAGTATACCTCAATTTTAAGGGTAGAAAGAAGTCAGAAAGCAGAGCAAAATTAGACTTAATAAGATGCTATATTTTGTCAGTTTCTTTCCCCAAAAAAACAGACTTTTCAGACCAATCCACATGTTTTTCTCTACCATCGTCCAGTAGTTTGATACAAAAAAACAACAAACCAATAAAGTTAAATTTTTTCCTCTTAAAATAGAGCTTGGCCAAACGAAGACCACCTGACATGTGAACATCAAATTTAAAAAATTGCACTTCAGATGATCTCAATCACAGCAGCTCACTGAAGGTTCAAACTTGTGACCACTAGAGGCTGTCGGGCAAATAATGCTGTTGCTGTACAGGTAGAAGGTATAATTGCAGTTATAAGTAAAATCAGGTAAGGTAAGGCAATTTTATTTGTAGAGCACATTTTTAACAACAATGCAATACAAAGTGTTTTTCATGATTAGGAGGAAAATAAACCAAACAAGCAGAAAACATTACATTGTGGTGGCAAAGTAAGGGAAAATGATGACAGGCTGAACAACAGACTACACTGTATGATGTCCCAGTTGTTATTAAGCGAAGGTAGCACTGTTAGCCTTGATTTAAAGGAACTCAGCGTTTCAGCATTTTAGCAGTTTTCTGGAAGTTTGTTCCAGCTTAGTGGAGCATAAAATCTCAATGCTGTTTCCTCGTGTTTGGTTGTGACTCTGGGGATGCAGAGTCAACTCGAACCAGAAGACCTGAGCGGTCTGTAAGGTTGATAAGACAAATAAGTCTCTAATGGATTTTGCTTCTTAGCTGTTCAGTGATTTATAAACTGACAAAGTTTTTCCTACCCTTAAAGCACAAACACAATGTGACTGCAGTATATCACTGCATCCAGATGTTATGTTTATATTTATTTAGCTTTTTTCCTGTGTATTTACAGTGTACCATCATTTTCATGTGAAAGGCAATTAATAATTAACATGCACCTGTGAGGTTTTTCCTTTCATTAAAAAAATATTTTTTTTATCTTTCTGCAAAAAATGTTGTAATAATATTGAGGACAAAATACTTTGCAGAGTTACTCTTTTCATTAATGACTTCTTTATACGCTACATATAAATGCTCTATCCTTATTGCCAAGTCAAGCCTGGATCTTTCCATCTATCTGTTTTTATAGTTTGTTTTTCTCTGGAAATTAAATGGATCTAATGTAGTTTTCTTTAATTGTCAAAGCTATGTTGTTCTGTTTTTTATGGTATTTTGCTTGTTTCTTGAATTTCTCAGTTCTAATGATGCTGAACACCTCACAAACCAAGCACAGCATGAAAAACCTTTGGGATTGTTAATAAACAAATTACACTTTGAAATGTTGGTAGCTCACTGAGTGACTCAGGGTGCTTTAGGCAAAGTTTGCATTTGCCACAGAGTTTAAGTTGCATTAAATTACAGATGCCTGAGGTTGGTAAGGAGGCATCCAGCTGAATTCTTTTCGCAAACGCATGAGAAAGTGAAACAAGTTGAAAGTAATTTTATAATAACTGAAAGATCCGGAACAGAGCATATGCTACAGACGACACTTATTATGGATTTGGGCCATGAGAATTTAAACAGTTTAAACAGAGAGAAACAGACTGTATTTTAATGTTTCAGCAGTACAGACTGAGACACTCTGTCCCAATTCAGCTCTTGGATTCCCCACTGTCCACATTTCTAGATCAAATGGAGTCCAACAGGCTGTCTTGTCTCAAATGATGTCCTAATTGCCACCAAAAAATCCAAACTTGCAGTTTGATGCAATCAGAATCAAAAAATGAATAATCTCAAATAGCCCTTGTCTATAAGATCTTTGCTTTTGTATTTTTTAAGCAAAAAACAGAGTGAAATGTGCTGCATGTGTATTATGTAATTGTAAATGACATATTATGAATGCAACTGCAATATAAAATCAAAGATACATTTTTACCTTAAACTTCTGTCTTCACATTATCACTGTAAATATTTCACTTTATATTAAAATATTTATGTGGCTACAAAAATGTTCATTATTAATCCAGAAAAGCACAACAAATCAATAACACAAAAGCATACATAATTGTGTGATATGATTTAAGATGGAATATTTTATTTTATTTTATTTTTTCGAAGCCAAAGGAACCAGTTTGCATTAAGGCACAGGCAATTTATGTGTTGTTTTTATTTTTTTTGTATTTGTTAATACTTTTTTTTTTTATTTAACATTTGCATGATTGAGACGTTGTATTCTGTATTTATTTCAGTATTCCTTCTTTCTGCCTTGTATTTCACTTCTATGCATTTATTTCAGTTTCAATATACTTTAAAATATCATGTCTTGGCATAAATCCTACACTTCAAAATAACAGTTAATATTGAGACAATGTACTCACTCAGCATTGGATCAAGCAGAATAATTCAGCCTCAGACCATAAACCATAAAATAAGGTTTAAAAGACTGTTGATCCAGTTGAACTTTGCCACAAGCCATGTTTAAGAAAATGTGAAAATGTGCAATGGTCAAATAGATTTTTTTTAGTACATTTTGTGTGGCAGAGAACTAATACTGCACGAGACTTTGAACACTGTCCTCATGGTTAAAATGGTGATGGCAGTATCATTGTACGCTGAAACTTCTTGTCTACAAAATATTGTCTCAGGGTATAGCCTGAATCAAAATGCTTGCTACATTTTTCTAATTTGATTTTTAATTGCAAATGATGTAATTCCTTCCACTCCACAATTATTCAGTTATTGCTGTGGTCTATCATATAAAATCCCAATAAAATAATACACTAAAGGTTCCAGTTGTAATGTGGCAGAAAATGGAAAAAGTGAAAATAAAATAATAAAAAAATATATCTAGCCAAATGTTGAAATAATTAAAACAATTATAAGAAGCAAGGTGAGTTTTGATTTATTTCTAGAAAAAAATTATAAAACCAGCTTGTCTAGCTTATGAGGAAAGAACAATTTGTGAGGATGTGTTCAGGCTGGCATGGATCTTGCTGGACACACCCCTAATCGGGTCCAGCTCCTGAAGTGGAACGCATATTTCAACAATCAGTTAGTGTCTGTGTTCCATTTTTCAGACATTCAGCGGATTGAATTTTTTCTGCAGTCCTATCACCGTTGTTGAGAAGAGTCAGAACTTGCCCTGCGGTTACTTCCTCGTTACTTCAAAGTAACCACAGAGCTCACACAAAGAGCTCATGACTCCTGCCTCCTATCTTACAACTGTGAGCTACAGAGTTAATGCATCCTGCAATGAAAACGCAATTTGAAACCCCCAGAAACCAAAATCTATGTGAGGCTCTGGGGAAAAAAAACTCCAAGGGCAGCCAGCTCACCACCGCTGTGCAAACATAGCTGCTTCCTCCAGGGACTTTCCACATCGCACACAATGAGGTCTGGCCATACCCAGAGCGAGGACCTGCAGAGAAGTGGTGACTGTAGCATTTTTAACTGCTTGAGATTGATAATGCTAAAACTACCGCAAGAATTGGAATAAAGTAGCAGGAGCAAAAGCAGAAATGTGGAGCACCAAGTGTGCTGAAACAAAAGCCTGACTTTAGTATGAAACGGAAATATAAAGACAGAAAAAAAAAAATCAAAGATAAATATACAAAATAAAAATAAAATAGAACACTTTTACTGGACAGTGTGTCCCTTTAAAATCTTCCTTTCATTAATATTTAATATGTAACACTTGTATTGTTGGTTTAAAAGTTAGATTTTTCATGCTTGTTTTCTGGAGTCTACAGCCTTGTGTGAATGTTGTTGTGATCCGTGGGGAGACAGCAGCACATTGAGCACAGACCACTGAAGCAAAACTGTTAGCTAAAAGCTGCTAAGACCCTTAAAAATTGCAAGGTCAAATGACTCTCAGTTGATTTACGTTTAAACAACTTTGTTTTAGTGTGAAAGTTGCTGGAGTACCGACACACACACACACAGACACCCGCACACACATACAACAGACTGCTGAAGAAACACCATTTATGTCACAAAAAGTCAAATTCAAACATCATAAGAAGGTCCATTGCACCTGAACAACCCTTGTTCTTAGAGGTGCAAATAAACTGATGCTAATCCTACCGCAAATTAATTTCTACCAGCATTATTCCAGTCTGACCCAGTTTCCCCATGTCTTACCTTGCTGTGCATCCTGCCAGACTACACACCGCAGCAGCATAAAGGAGATGCACACCAACCCTAGGGCTTGATGAAAGAACTTTCATAATGATAATAAGGATTGACCTCATTCCCGTCTGAAGACTGAGAAGGGGGAGAGGAAGAGGATATTACTGGCTGTAATTATCTGCTCTCTGTGACTTTAATAGTGCAACGGTATTTCAGTGGAGCCGGCTACTCATCTGTTGATGCTGCAGTCCGGAGCTTCTGTTTGTGTATAATTATGTCTGCGTATCAAGCTTGCAGATTTTTTTTTTTACCAATGTGAATGAGGTTCAGCTGCCATAAACAACAGCTGCAAAACATAAGCAGTGATAATTACTGAATATTAATCAGAGAAATTCTTGCAGAAGCATTGTTTATGCTCTTTGAAACATTTTGTCACATCACCATTAGAAATCTCTTATGTATTTTATTTTAATTTTATTTGATAGATATAAATAAAGTAGAGGATAATTGTGAAGAAATCAGAAAACCTGAGAGGCTGCAAAGAACTGATGACTGGAGCAGAGCTTCACTCGGTAGCAGAATAATGACCCTAAGCCATAGATACAATGGAAAAGAATATATTCATGTATTACAGCAGTACAGTCAATGTCCAGATCTAAATATGCTATATTGTGCTGGTGTATCAAAAAATAAAATAAAAAATACAAATAAAATATGTTCAAGTTATATTTGAATACCTTTCCAAGTAACTGTTTTCCATGAAATGTCGAAGGTGTTTAAAGATTCTGTGGGCCTCTGTGATTGAAGTCGCCCACTCTGACGTATCGATTGTTGGTAAGGTATGTACAGCCTGTTAGTCTTGAACGCTGAAAGTGCATCAGATGCAGTAATGATCATTGTAATTTTAGGCCACAATGAATATATGTGCTCCAGATATTTGCTTAAATTCGATACAATTTCATAAGACCAAAGTTCATCCAGTTAAGCGTTGCTAAAAAGGCTGGACACAGATCTGACTGATTATTCATAGGATACACCTCTCTAACATACCAATGCTGCCCTTTGTGCTGGAAGAGCAATGCCTCACTAGAATTAGGTCTGACAGGGTTATTTCATTTGGGTACTGTGGGTGGACCAATAAAGGGGAAAAGGATAAAATTAATAGAGGAGATTCTTTCTCTCATATACATCTAGAAGATTTTCCATTAGCAAAAGAGGAGATGAGAAAAAGTGAGAGGTATTTTACAATAATGGCGCTGACTTTCCTGTTATTCTGCAAATTATTAATTTTCAAAAAGTCCTTTTAAGTCTTATCCGATTTTTTTGCCGCTCAGTGATTTGACATGATGAGAAAATTGTTACAGCGAGAGAATCAGTGTAGGAGACGCAGTATTTCAAGGTATTGGAGGAGATCTGGCTCTCTGTGAAACCATGTTTAACCTCTCAGGTGTCATGTTTTAAATAAAACCAAAACCGCGAGACACATTACCGGTTGAAGCCAGATATCTATATACACTGTTTGACAACACACAAAATCCTTTTAGTTGTTTTTGTATGATTTTAATCAAGTCTAAACTTTTCCTGTTTTAGGTTAGTTGGGATTACTGAAATTGTTAAATTTTTAAACAACATATATGTATCATAATTTGCCTATCCGTCCATCTATGAACATAAGAATATATGTTTTTTCTTTATTTAGATGCATTTCATTTTTTATGTCAGTTTATTTTTTCACGTAAGCAATAACCTTTGGGTATGTATATATTTTTTTCAATCCAGTAACTGAATGGGACAAACATTCATCTTAGGTGAGACGAGATAAGATCTCATTCAATCTCGAAAAGTTTAATTTGCATTGATAAAATCAGGCCAGTGGACTTGATATGTTTGTTCCTGAAGATGTCAGGAACAAATGTTATTTTATATCTGGGTAACATCAGGAAACAGGATTCAGTCCAAATTGTATCAAACTTGAATCAGTCACATTTATGGTGAAAAATAGTTGTTTTAAAATTATCACTTGTTTTCGATTCCCTTATAAAGGTTAAAAGTAACCTACTAATGAATGAATAAAAGATGTTTTATTCAAATGTTTTAAAGATTTATAATGATAAATCTTCACAGAAAAAACATTTTGGTCATCACTAGGATAAATATATGCTGCCTGTGATTGATTCTAATTAAAAAGACCAACATGTTTCTATTGGCAGCCAAGGATTACAGCAGTAATTTGGTTTATCATTTTATTATTTATTGCATATGTGTAAAGGAACTTAGATTTTTGACAAAGATTGTCATGCTACTTACAAATATTCACTATATTATTAAAATAATAATGTCACTCATGGTGTTTTATTGCACATGTCATGCATTGCACAAACCACAATCTTGTACTGATAAAGACATAGTTGAATTCTACATACATTATTCATATGTCATTAGAGGAGGATTGTTGCCAGTTTGTCTCTCAGACTGAACAGGACTATATATAGTAGGTACATGTTGAATGTGTTTTACAGTTTTATGTGTCAGTCATTGTTTTAAATTCCCAACTTTGACATCGGAGAAGGAATGTAATGGGGAAAAAAAATTACCAGCGATTTATAATTTCCTGTGAGCTGCAGTGTTGCTGAGTTTACTGGTGCTACTGTGACTCAGTGTGGAGTTGCTGTGAGAACATTTCATGGTAACTACTGTTCATATAATCACAAAGTTGCTAGAAAGAGGTGTAAATTATAGTCGTAGTTTGACAGTAACTTTTTAAAAACATATACACAAATATACAACCAAGTTTTTTTTTCTTTTTTAGATCCCCTCAAAGTGTTTTTTTTTTGCCACCATTTATAGCTCAAACAAACATATCTTGATATCTAGTGCTACAGTCTCCCACCACAAGCTTCCACCCTTGCCTGCCCACGCCACACACTCCTTGCATCGCCTTGCCCAGGAAAGCTGACCAGTACTAGGCTCTGGTTTAAACACAACCTATACAATAAAAATGGAAACAACACTTCCATTTTTAAAAGAATAAAACGATTTCTCACTAGGATCTCAATGTGGTTTTTGTTTTATGTTGCCCCAATGAGATGATGATTCAGCATGTGTCCATCCATATCTTGATTGCTTTCTCTGCATATGATGATTAAAAATTTGAGTGCATATCATTTTTCACTAGAAGAAACATTCTATTTAATATTGCTATGTATTTGTTTTTACTAATGACTTGAAACTGTTATTTTGTCTTTTCTTTGTGTGATATCTATATTCTGCAAAGGTTAAAGCAGAGCCCTAGATCCCCATTGGAACAAGAATTGATTTTTATTTTACTTTTTTTTTGTTTGTTTGTTTTTTTTTTTAAATAAGAACTTTCCTTCAAACCTTTACTGGTCACAAAGTGTTTGGGAGAAGGACCCAAACTGCAAACTATTAACTTACAGGCAACAATAAGTGCTGGTCTTTAATTTGCTTTCCATCGTTGCTTGAGTTACATTTATTATTGATTGGATGCAAGTGTTGTTAATTACAGTTGATAAAAGAACCAATGCACGCTTCAAAACACACGCCTGACAGCAAACACTCAAACAGTGTCACACATGATCAAAAGAGACTAAATAATAGTCCAGTTTAAATTCTTTTCTTTTCTGAGATACACAGAGATTGTGCATCTTGTCATAAATTGTTAAAATTTGCAGTAGCGCATGTTTTTGTGATACAAAAAAAGCGCTTCCATGATAAACAAATAAAAACCATTTTTCCATCAATATTAAAATATACACCAACTAAATCGAGCAAACCTGCTTGGAAGAAAATGACAAGCAGTGCAAGTCTTTTTTGGTAATTGTATCTTCAGGTTTTGTTCAAGAATATAGAGTGGGGGATCAATAAGTGGATTGGTGAAGCGTCTGCATTGATACAAGCTGTACAGATCTGTTACTGAAAAAAAGAGAGCTAAGCTAAAATCTGTGCTCACAAGTTCTGGTTAGTGACTGAAAGAACAAGATTGCAGGTAGAAGTGGCTGAAATTAGTTTCCTCTACAGGGTTCAAAACCCAGGAAGGAGTTAGAGAAGTGTCACTATTCCTCAACATCGAGAGGAGCCAGAGAAGGTGGCTCAGGCATCTGGCTAGGATGCCTACTAGATGCCTTCTTGTTGGTGTATTCTGGACATGTCCCACTAGGGACGTTGGAAGAGTCCATGTTTCTCAACTGGCCTGGGAATCCCATGGAATTCCCTTAGAGAAGCTGGACCAAAGGGCTGTGGAAAGAGAAGTCTGAGTTTCTCTACACAGGCTGCACAAAATGCAACCCACGCAAAAGAAAAGAGATGGATCTTTTTTTTTGCATAACTGTGTGGACACAGAATTGTTTATTGCTATAGTACTTTTTAAATCAGCTTCAGCAGTCAGCGAGCATCAGTCTGGTGAAAACAAATCAATATTTGGATGTGCCATAACTTCCTTCTGCTAAATAAAAACAAATCTGAAGAAATAATTTTTTGGACCAAGAGAGAAGAGATCAACTTAAGGGAAAAAAATCATTTAAGAAGCGATGGCAAGACATGGTGCTTGATCTTTACAGATTCTCTCCATCCCATGTGTCTGAGCTTCAGCCAGGCAAAGATGTTGCAAAGAAAAATGTCAAAAATGTGTGTTTTAAAATACACAGAAATACATTTCCAAAGCCATCATTGTATCAAAAGCATTGACCTTTAGAGAAGAGTTGTAGTTTTACTACTGAGCTAATTAAATTACTTATGGTTTTATATGTAGTGTTGCAGCAAATAGGGCTCAAACACAAATGAGTGAAATGTTTTTCAGATTTTTACTTGTAAAAATAAAATAATAATAAACATGTGTTTTTGTTCAAGTTCCACTTATATTTTGAGCAAAATACATTAAAGTTTGTGCAAGGATGTCCAGAATATGTGAAAAAGTTTACAGGATGTCAAACATTTTCTAAAGCACTATAACTTTTTACCTGGGCATTATTGAATCTGAGAGCGTATATTAAAATGGTTATATTAAAATGGATTGGGCTGATTTGATTTTCTGTTTCTTTATAACTGGATATGAATTGGGCCTGTGTGTCTTATAAGGTGTCTTGAGGTGACATTTGTTGTGAACATGCATTACATAAATAAACTTAAACTGAAACTGAAATTATTTCTGAAAAATTTGTTTCTCTGAAGTATTTTCTTAATCTATTGCACAACATGTGACTGATAGAGAAATCAATGTGAGCATGAAGAAAAACACAGACACACCAGAACATAAATCTGGGGACACCACTGCAGGAGAAGCTCTAAGGTGTTGTTCTCGTTTGTTCCTCCACAAGCATAACTTCAACTCGTCAGCTGCCACGACATTTATTCACCAGGGGAGAAATTCTGCGAGAAAGGTGGTCCAAAATGACACCACAAAACAGCATGTGGGTGGTTAATGGACAATAAAGACAGAAGAAAAAAAAAGAAAAAAGAAAGATATCGAGTGGGGAGAAGGATGCCAGAGCCGAAATGGCACAGTGAGACACAGAAAACGGCTTGGAAGCCAGCACAGCGTAGACGCTGCCCCTCGGGACGGGCAAACTCAGCACAATCCTCATTTTCATTTCTCGGTGTGTAACCCCAGATGATTAGGGCGTAATGATGGTTACTCTAATTGGCCCTCTGTTTCTCCGATTTCACATGATCACTTAAGGTCTTTGAACACACAAACACACATATGAGGCGACTTCACACAGATGGCTCTTGTGCACACCTTGCTTTAGGCTGTGACTGCTGAGAAAAGATGTCTTTGTAGGCAACTATGGTTAAAAATAAAATCTCTGCTTCATCCAACAGGATCTTTAAAGGTACAGCTGCAGCCATTAGGGATTCACTATAAAAAAGCCACTCAGTCAGACTTATTTTTTTAAACTAGAAATTGCTTTGCCACTGCACCAGTAGTGAAGTAGTAGTCATTTTTTAATTATGTATATAATGGCTTTGCTCAATAACTTCTTTGTCACTATTTATGTACTTGTTTTTAATTATCCTCTTTCCTACACCACCAATTATTTGTTTTAAATAACTCTTTGACAACAATTATGCTAAAGCTGTTTTCCATTTTATTTATAGGAAATAAATAACATAATGCTAAATTGTCTTGCAGAGGGGCATCTGAAATAAACAGGTAACAATATAACATATTAACTGTGACATTAAGAAGTAATTCACAGACTTATTACTGCAGAAATATCAGCAAACTGCCACAAATTATTACTGTAATTAATCCTAGAGGTCTATTGTAGAACATAGCACATTTATACCAGAAAAATATACGTTCTAGCTCCTAAAAATTAAACAATGAGGACTTAGAGACCAGCTGTAAAGCAAATTATACATTTTGCATTTTTAACAATTATGCATTCATAATTGCTAAAGTTGTAAGAGTACATGTCAAATAATAAGCAAACAGCAATCAGTACATCAAATATGTTTCTATGACTGTTTTGAGTTGCAGATGAGAAAAGCTTGAAGGATTAAAATTCTGTCTCTCCTCAGTCAAGTGGGAATGAACTGCCAATCAGATGAAGAGTCGTTAAGCATAACAACTAACGATATTATATCCCCCTCATGTTTTTAAGACCTGTTAATGCTACCTGAGTCATGAAGAATCTGCTTAGACTGGACCAGAGGTCAGCGACCGTAACAATCCAAAGAGCCAATTTTCCTCCTAGTCTTCAAAATGAAGCTTTACAAATCATTTTTTTTTTTTTTATGAAAACAAAACAGACAGACAGTACAGCTTGTTTATGTGTTATATAGAAATATAAATACAAATTTAAAATCCAACCTTTCGTTTAGAACAACTACAACAACAACAAAAAAAAAAACGTTTCCAGGAAGACAATGAATACATTTTCTTAAATGATTTTTTTCCAAATTATGGAAAATGAAGAAAGTACATGCAGTTTGTAGACTAATGACAAAATAAAAGAACTGATGCAAAAAGTGTCACTTGTATCATCAGTTCCATTATTTTGTAGAAATTTTGTGCAGATGTAGCAGGAAGAAACACGCCAAAGAAAAGTTTGAACTAACCATTTTTTAACCTTTATGTTTAAGACTGTCCGGTCTGCGACATCTTTGCCCAAAGTTATGAAAAGCCACTGTGGAAAGCCTAACGAGCCACATGTGGCTCCAGAACAGCAGGTAGCAGATCCCTGGACTGCAGTTTCAGCCTTCTGAGGCCTTTTGGGATGATCTGGGGAAAACACAGCTAACAGGGTTTCCAGTTCTCATCAGAGAACGACTGGGTACATAACACCACTGATGCCACAGTAAAATACTGGCTATAGTATCTCAATCTGTTATATCAAAAGTTGTTTATCCAGTAGAATCAGTCTTGTTGGTCCTTTTGAGCCAAAACACATTTTCTTTTGATTTGTGCCTTTTTGATGAATGTTGGCAGTTTACAATGCAGATTAAGTGATTCTTAATAAATTGATCCTTCTTCAAAGGTTTTCATTGAGAAAACCTTTCCAGAGAAGGAGCAGCACACCACCGCTGAAGCCTTTACTAATTACTTAAATGAATTAGTTAAATGTTTTTCAATGCAAGTATAATCTTCTCATCAATTTCTGGCTCTGTGTTACACTTTTTAGCTGGAGCTCACACTGCCAAGCAAGCCTGAACCCTTCTCCGGGGTACATTGATTTTATCCCCACGTAAGAGCCCACTGTGAGTCATCCGTTTTCATATCTGTGAGGAGCCGGTTGACCGCTTTTATCAAACCGTGTCATGGAAGAAGAAGGAAAAGAAGAAAAACGTAGATATTGCAGATCAATGCAGACAGACAAATCGATCCACAGGCTCAGTGATGTCACCATTTGAGTCTCTCTTTCTAATTAAATTCCATCTCTGTTCAGCCTGAGTTTCCGCTCATTCAATTCAGTCAGGTATGCAATTCATCCTTTGAATTCTCTCAGCCAAGATCTAAAAGTCACCGCAGGTTAAAGCCGACAGGAAGATTACTTACTGAAGATGTGCTTCTGCAAGGAGCTTCGTTCTAAACTTGCAGTCATAACGCTACTCTATCAAGTCAATATATAGCATCCACACTCACTATAAATATTTGGAAAAAGTCACCAAAACGATGTATGTTTGGGTACACTAGCATGATTCCTCACCAAAAGTTTTAGAATAGTTTATCTTAGGGTAAAGTACGTATAACTTATCTAAATCACACTGCTAGAAAACTGTAAACACAACTGGAATATTGGTGTCACAAATTAATACTCACAATTAATACTTCTCTGTTGAAGTCGCAAGCAGTGGTGGTTTTTGATATGGGCGACATGGGCAACCGCCCAGGGTGGTATCATATGGGGAGAAACCAAAGAGAACAGAACATGAGACAGAACCCAGAACTCTAGTTAATCCAGAAAGTGTGAGAATAATAACATTATTTAATAAAGATTAACTTTTCACTACTCACTAAATGAATGAAATCAAAATAATGTTTTTGTTCAAAATTTTTTCAATGTGAAATCACACTAATGCAATAAAAGACAAAAACATTTTAGAAGGATTTTCTCACAAACAAATGTGTAAGAAACCTGGTGGTGTTAAAGTTAAGTTTACTGAGTTCTGTTTAAACCGTGTGTACTCATGCCCTTGCACTGTACTTTGAAGATGTTAGGTATGTACGGTATGACAGATGATTTTACTGCAGACCTCTGTTTTACTTTGTATTTCTGGCCCTGGAAGAGGATAGTGTGCTGTTTTCAGGAGCAGCTGTTTTTCTGGGTTCACTGGTTTTCAAGCAATGTAGCCGAAAACACATCACCCATGAAAATGAGGGCTGGAGCTCTGAGTGTTAAAGCCTCCTTTGCAGGCGATAGACTCTCACTTGAGCCGAAAGTGGTCTTTGTAATGTTTTTGGAGGCCTTGCAGGGCTTTATCACGCACAAGGGGAAAAACCCTGGAAGACTTGTGTGGAAGAGGGGCTTGCGCAAAGGGATGCATTTAATTTCCATAAAGATGACTTTGTTTCCTAATTAATCTCTCAGCTCCATCTCCCAGCTTTGCTGTTGTCACTTCTTCAGAATGAAACACGGCCGGCAATTTGTTAAATCAATTATTCCGGGTAGGAAACAAGCCTTTCGGCTGGCCTGGCCACAGGAGCACACACATATCGCACAGACGTGCAGATGAGGCAGCAGAGCACTCTGATTGCAGGGATGGCTGGGTTCAAGTCAAAAAGGTGAACGGCGTTGTTAGAATTTTAGATCTGGGTACTAAAAAAGAGTGACTGTTTGTCCTTGTTGACATGACAGAAAGCTTTGTAAACACTTAGCTGACCAGGACGCTCCTTGGCTTTGCGCCCTGAAGTCCTGCAGAAAAACACAACTGCTGAGCCCCACGGGAACAAGACACACAGAGAGAATGGGAGGCAAACAGAGGGTGAGGGTGAAGTGAGTGAAAGGGACATGAGCAGCAAAAGGCAGGAGACAGCAGGGAAAAGGACAGAATGCAATGTGGAAGGAAAAACAGAAGCCAACTGAGAACTAGAGGGGAAAAAAAGAGCTCCTCTTTTGTCACATCTACAGAACATTGCAAAGGTATTCATATCTGATGAGATATTTGCACATTCTGTCATGTTACAACCAAACATTTGACAAATAGTAAACATTTGATCTCAGTGTAATTTAATCTCAGTATGAATGCAGCTGTTCTTTGAAGGGCTAAAAGGTTTATCAGAGAACAGTGAACAGCACAGAATCCATAGACTAAAGAACAGGACAGGGATAAGTGTATGGAGCGGTTTAAAGCTCAGAGATTATGTTATAAATCTCTGTGGTAATTAATAAGACAATGAACAAAGTGACTCATGTTAACTCTATGGGAGGCATGAGATCCTTAGCTCAGCTGGAGGAATTTGTCAGAAGGGCAATTGTTAGTCATACGCTCGAGTAATTCAAGAAAATGCAACCCAAAAGAAACAATGGATAAAAGCGATGGACGGAACATATGGTACAAGGTGGTCAGTTCAGATGACCAACTTCACACCCCATTCAGTGAAACAGGGTGGTGGCAGTATCTTGCTGTACAGATGCTTCCTTCAGCAGTGAAGGGGAAGTTGACTTGAGCTGATGGTGAGATTGACAAAAATAAAGTTCTGGATAAAAACCCAGTGAGAGAGGGCAAAACACTCGTGAGTGATGCAGAAGCTCAACTTCCAGTGCAACTTCATCAGAAAACCTTTACAAGCTCATCTGTTAACACTGAAATACCTGATTTTACTATTGATCCTTTTTACTCTTAATCCTGTCCTTAAGTCTCCATTTTCCACATAATAATATTCATCTAGCTGTCTATCCATCCACCCATTGTTCAGATGTATAACAGATCCAGGAGAGAAATCCAGACATGGCTGTCTACAGCAGAAAAATCCAGCTCATTGTGGAGAGAAAAAAAAAACAGTGAACCTCACCCATGGGGGGGAAATAGCAATCATTTGGCTTACATGCCAATGGCTATGTGGAGGTTTTCTCTTTTGCAGGGCAGGAGGTTGGTAAAAGTTATTAGGATAATGAGGCTAAATTCAGGGCAATTCTGGATGAAAATCTGTTACACAGTGCAAAACACTTCAGACTATAAGAGAGGTTAGTCTTTCAGTAATACTAAGGTATTAGCATTATTAGTATTACTAACTTACAGCCAGAGCTGCAGTGGAATGAATGGTTTAGATCAAAAGTCATTCAAAGGCCCAGACAAAGTTCAGACCCAAATCTAGTTATCAATGTTGACAGATGCCCTTTGAACTGCTTTGCTCAGTAGAATGTCTATAAATGTGAGAAGTTGTTGAAAACATGACCCCAATAAGTTGTAGCTGCAATTGCAGCAAAATGGAAATATTCAATTAGGGTGGGCAAATACAAAATCGCATCACACTTTTCAGATTATTTTTCAGTTCAGTTGCCTCCCACTTGATGGCTGTTTGATCTAGCACATGAAATCCACATAAAAAATAATAAAATTTGCAGGTATTACTGGACAAAATGTGAAAACGGTTTTCCATGACACTTGGTGAAAAAACTAACTTGCTATATTTTGTTCACATCTGCAAAAATCCATTTTGTGTCTTCGTTTACTCATGATGAAGGTGCAGTGGACCAGATGATGGGACTCGGGCTTAAAACAGAAACAACAAAGCACATTTCAGATCAAGTTTGACTTGTAAATGATCTACAGGTGCATGGAACAGAAGCACAATTCATTTCGGGTCCGTGACAAGAGGCAGTGGATTGGTTCCAAATGAAAAGGCTGACTTTCAAATAGGAAGACAAACAGACACGAGGCTGTGATGGTGGCAGCGGCTCTTCCCGGCTGCATTAGGGAGAATAGGAATAGCGAGGCAGGATGTGTTTAAATCAGAGCGCTCTATCTTGTACTGGGACACATTTCATTAGGCCCAGCAGCTGGGGCCGCGGCTCCATGCGTCCACACATCTATCATACGAATCCATCAGGCCCGTCTCCCTTCCTTACTGACAGCATGTGTGTGATAGGAGCCCGTCTTTCTTATCAGAGGACTCACCACCTGACCAGACTTATTCATTTCTTCTTCCATCTCCCCCTTTCTGTGTTAAGGTTTCTTATTTGCGGCTTCCCCCTTGCTTTGTCTATTTCTCTTGTGCTCTCCGCTTCCTCCAGCCTCCACCTCTGTGTTTCATTTCTGTCTCAGCAGCTCCTTTTCAGAGTGGAAAAGATGTTAGCCTGCTACGAATGGCTTCTGAGCCCTGCCGTTTCTTCCTTCTTTCATTTCACTCCCTCTGAGGTCTCCAACCCCGCTCTAGTTCATATATGAGGTACAGTATGAGACAAGAAGTCTCACTATTCTTTTTCTAGTGAGCCAAAAGTAGTAAGAGATGTTGGCAAAATATGATTAAGCTTCAAAAGTAACACTGTGGGAAGGCATGCCCTTGAACACTTGACAGATAACAGAGATCCTGAATCTTATATCAAAAGAGTCTAAATCCACGTATTCAGTGGGACACACCATCTCTGCTATGATCAAAGAATCCTCCTCACAGGGTCAGAAAGTCAAAAAAATGCTATTTAATCAGTCAGGAGAAGTCCTGGAACACTAAGTCCAACACATTGGATTGTACTACTCCCTGGCCCTTTTTTATATATATTTTTTCCATTTTACAACCATGAACTTCAAAATATTTCTGAGGGTTTTACGACAGACGAGCACAACATTGTGAGAAGCTGTGAAGTAAAAGAATAAGAAAAAATATTTTCTAAAATATGTCACAATACATTTGTATTCATCCTTCCCGGAGTCTCTTTGTAGATCCACTTTTTGTTGTGCATTTAGAATAGAATATAATTCAACTTTATTGTCGTTGCACTGTCACAAGTACAAGCAAGTCTTCTGGGAAATGTTTCTACCAACTTTGCAGATCCAAAGATTTCTCTAATTCATCTATGCATCATAGATCAAGGTCTTTCAGAGTGATGGAGAGAGTTTGTGAACACCAAGTTGTCGCACATTATAGACTGTATATAGGTCTGGACTTTGACTGGACCATTCTGACAGGTCAATATGCTTTGATCTACACCTTATTAATACTTTTCCAAGGCACTGAGCTTTTACTTAATTTGTTTTGCATTTTCATGCCGTTTATTAGGTTTTATGTTTGCTGGTCGTGTTTAGGTATCTACCAATAGCTATGGATATGTTCAAAAATATTAACAATTCTTGCTTTAAAAGCATTTTTTTGTGACTATAACATTTAAAAATAAAACTCCTAAAATGCAGGTGTTACTCCACTTGTATTGATTTTTAAATGCCTGAAACAGCATCTTTCTTGTAAGTGCAGAAACTGTCTTGCTCTCTGTCATCTTTGACCAATGAGCTACTCGATCAGGACAGACTTCCCCCTGGCTGGAAGAAAGCCTTACAGAAAAATGTGCTCAAGCAGCGTATTTCAAAACCACGACTAACCAAACTCAACAAGGCAATACTGCCTTAAACAAAAAGAGGAAAAAAGGGATTGTCTTCTTTTAAACAAACCAAAGTTAAAAATCCTTGTCATTAGAGATTTGATCCACCTCACATCTTTCTGCAAGTGGGTAAATAATTCAGGTCAAGTTCGCCAACGGGTAACATCAGTGGTGCACTTTATCCTTCATAGTTGTCTCTTACTCCATCAGTCATTGCCTCTGTGCTTCGGTGTCAGTCTTTTTTCCTTCATCTTACATGAATGCACGGTGCTCTGCAGCATGCAAACTTCAGGTGTAATTTGAATGTCTAATGCAGTCAGAAGAAGAAAAGCAGCCAATTAGGGAGCCAGGTGGGGGAGCTCTGGGTTGAAAGGTCACTCTGTGATACGCTGTCCTGCTCGTTCTCTTCTGGCTATTAGCCAACCTGCTCGCACTTATAACTCTTCTGTGAATCTTTTTTTTTTTTTTTTTTTTTTTGTAAATCAAAGAACCTTTTTTTTAGATAAAGTGCATCAAAAGCTTGACTGGCAAGCTCTGATCCATCTATATGTTCTGTTAAATGCATCAATGTGGATGTTTTTCCTACAGTTGAGACATTTCAGTTGGTGGCTTTAAGGTGTTTCACTTGCAGTCCTTTATCTGACCATTCAACTCATTTGTTGTTGCTCTAATTTCACAGACTAGTTTGTTTTATAGACATGACCTTCACTGTGCTGCTACATTGCAGTTTGGAGATAGAACTCCTTAGAGACCAGGACTTGTAGAGAGAATAAAAAGTCTATGAAAAATATGGAACTAAAGAAATATTCAAGCTGAATATCTTCCCCCTTTTTAAATCTAATTCAGACAAATATTTTGAGTGTGTAAAGACAAAGCTGTTGGTAGGCTTTTCTTGAAGAAATAGCTGAAAGAAGAAACAAAGCAGATTTTATGTAACATGAAGTCCTCTCACATATATAAATATATGTATTCATTAACTCGCTCAAATGTATTTTATGTGTGTTGGTGTGAAGGTGGTACAACTACATAAAGAATGGAGTTACCTAATTTTTGTTGTGACGTCAGAGTCCTGTTTTGATCCTTTTCAGTGGGTTCACATTGTGTAAATTAGTTAACATCTCCAGGTCCATGCTATGACTTATTCAGAGCAATAACTGTGAAGGCATTGCATATGACCTTCCTTCCCTCAATCTGAGGTAACCTGGCTTACTTAGAAATAAATTTATGAGTGATAGATGTGCAGAAATGTCTTTTTTTAACCACATTTGTTGTACCTCAGTGAAATGCAATGCAGAGACACATTGTGTGGCAGGGATATTAGGATTCTATTATGGCTTAATTTTTTGACTAAAATGAATTACATTCCAGCATTTAAGTAAAAACAGTGAATAGGTGACTGAAAATAATAGGTGGAAACATGAAATTATGATACGACGCAGTTAGAAACCTAACTCTACAAATTGGATATAATAATCAGTCTTTTAGTAGGTGCTTTGGACTGAATTTTTAATATATATACAAATTGAGCTTTATTTATGTGCTGGTTTAATCTCATTTGCATGGAGCCATTACCAGCCATCACACAAATGGACTCTGAGTGCAGATCAACATAAGAGGAATGATTAATCGTCTGTAAGCACTTCAGGTTAAACTTCTATCCAACTGAAAACTGCAGTGAGTACTTTTCACCGACTCTTCAGTCACATATGCCTTAACCTGCCATGATTACATGGTGACTGCCCAGAAATGTTAAGTTATAAATATATCTGCTGTGTGGCATTCTGATAATTCCTTAAGTAGCTAGACTTGGCACGCTGTAGACTGCCATGACTGCTTCCCACAAACAGCTTTGAGGAAAAGCTTTGCATGTGGAGCAATTCTAAAATTCAAAGTGAGATGAGATGCATTCCACTGAACATGAGGAAAACATCATCTTCACAAAGGTATGGAGGGGGGGAAAGATTCATTTCCTTTCATTCTTGATCACAGGTGCCCCAAATAAACTCAACACCTCAGGCTTGCTATGCTTGCTTGTGTCAAGTGTTTCTTATGCTGCACCATGAAAAGCCTTGCTAAAATTTGGCTAAAACTGTCTTTGCTTGTTTTTTTGCAAATAAAAGGAGGAAAAATTGCTTCAGTGTAGAAAAGTTTGTAATTTTAAAGCAGTCTTCTCAAATATAGAAATTAGAAATATTTGGACTTTTGGCACATCTTAAAACCCTTTTATGTCAAAAACAGTTGTTTTACTTTATCTACATTTTTATACATTACATTCAGACATAAATTTGTCCAGTTTTTATTTCTGTTCATTCTAATGATTACAGTTTCATGATTGTGCAATGAAAACCCCAAAATTTGGTCTCTCAAAATTTTTTTATATTACACAGTTGAAGAGAGGCCCATTTAAGTGCATGGAGAAGTGTTGCATCCCAATTAGGGAGGAAATGACATGACTAGAGTCCCTTGTCCAAGTCCACTATTCAGATATAAGTTAATATTGAGTCGTTTTATTTTATGTTGCAAAGGAGATGAAAAAAATTTAATTACTTACCTTGTTTTCATTTTTTACATCACAAAAAGACAGTATTATAACAAGGTGTGTTAACTTTTCATGTCCTCTGTTGGTCCTACTAAGTTAAAAAAGGTCATACCAATATATTTCTAGATTCACATTGTGATGATTATATTTAATCATATATATATATATTTTTTTTTTCTGACAACATGATGTTTTACTGACTGTCCCATTTATATTCCACCCAGTAAATTTAAACAAAACCAGTCCCTGCTAAGTCAACTATTGTCTAATGATTATGTGGGTGACATTCTCCTACATCAAAGTGTAACTTTTCTATAAAAAAAAAAAATGTTTTCTTCCCTACTTGGCTTCCCTTGTGAGCATGCAATTTGCCCAATTGTGTTTGCTTCCCTGCTTTGCCAAGCACCACTTTTTCCAATTAATCAAGTGCAGTGTGCTAATTAAATTTAATTACGGCAGATGGGTTTGAAAAAACGTGTTATTTACAAAGGTTGACAATGTGTTTTATTAATTTCATTAACTAAATACAGTCTTGTGCGCATCAACTGCAGCACGCCTGCATCTAGGTCATCCTGCACGAGCATTATCCCGCCTTTCTTGCATGGTTGCCTGCGTTTATTCCCCAACCTGATGTGTCTCTCTGGTTTTTCTGCGCTGCTGCTCAGCACTCCTCCACCTCAGGTTGGGGAGGTTAAAGTTGAACTCGCATTCTTACTGGCTCCTTCGTTTTCCATCGTGTAATCTCCCGCCGTCTGTGGCCCGATTTCTTGCGAGCGGCAGATGTGGAGCTCATCTCCGCCTGTCCCGCTACGCTTTCTGAGTCCATCTGTCTCTAAACGTGTGTGTTCGGTGATCTGCTGTACTGCTGCAGCGGCGCCTTAAGACGGAGCTGTGGCTTTAGTGATTTTCAGCCAATCACAAGATAAAACAACGTCAAGGCCTCGAAGGCGACGAGACGTATGACCATTCTGAGGAAACAACTGTGATCAGTGATGTAGGATCTTGATAAAGAGCTTTACAAGACTTGCATAAAAACATTTTGTTAAGGTTGAGATGTGTATAATGGTAGGCACTCCAGGTTTTTGTTTGGTTGGGAAAAGCTGCTTTAGATTGATGAGCATAATTTATTTTGTACATATAAAGTCCCAAAGTATGGAAGAAAAGCAGAATGCTTTTTATAGGTCGGCTGTCAGCACAAATTACTGACTGTGTATTGCAAAATGCACTATTTGTATTTGTAATATATAAGTAGGCCATTGAACAAAGAGTAAAAGCCAGTCAAGTAAAAGAAATGGCTTTCATTGGCCTGTGCTGCTAGATGATGTGTTCAAGAGGTTCTAAGAAATATGGTAATAAAAACAGATGTTTTCTAAAAATATGTGTGCACAGCACAGCGCCTACAGGTGCATCTTAACAAATTAGATCATCGAACATTCAGTTTTTTCCAGTAAGCCACTTAAAAAAGTTAATATTTTATTGCATTATATATTACAGCACAAGAGTGATATTTTTTTCTAGATTTTAATTTGTTTTAATATCAATAAGTGTAAGTAAATATAATTAATTAAAACCAAATACAGCTGTGCTTACTTTGGACTTGATTAAACAAAGTGGACAGCAGAAAACACGGCTCCCCAAATCATAATTGGCTGTGGAAAAGTCACAATGTACCTGAAACTTTCCGCTCTTCTTCCGGACTTTGAGACCTTGAGTTCCAGCTAAAATGTAAATTTTACTTCTTCTCATCAGAAACTGAATGCTGTGTTTGTTGACCTTGACAACTTTTGTCAAACTCTGACAGTTTCAAACTTGTTTATTTTTCCTTCTCTTAAAACTTTCACTGACGATAAGATGTTAAATTGCTCCATACGATGTCTCACTCAATAACAGATGCAATGACACAGAGATAATGCTATGTACTTAAACTGTCAGTGGTCATAACATTGTGCCTGATAAGTGTATCCACAGTCTTAATAAAAGTAAAGTTCACCCAAGTTGAACTCCAGGTTTTTGTGGATTTTTTTCATACATATCCAAAGTTTTTATGTGGCGTACTTAGCTTTTCATAAACTTTTGCATTATGATTCAGTCTTTGTTTAATAAATAATAACTGGTGTTTGTGGTTGATGCAAGTGGTTAAGAGTAAAACTGTTTTTGTTGTAGCAGACTACATTCACTTTACAAAGTGGAATTAAAAATATCCGCACGAAAGCCACGTAAGCACTTAAATCCTTCCCCCTATTTTTTTTTCCACCTTGCTCTCTTAGTGACTTTTTGTTCATCTCTTCCTTCTAGTAAATCATTATCTATCTCATCTGTCCCCCTGCACAAGCCAGGGTGAGCGGGAGACTGCGGCGCCCTTTCAGAGAGGATAACCAAATCCCCACCAGAGATGCTTGAGTAAATGACCGTGGGAAACGTGTGAGCTTTAGAACACAGTGATACTCTGTCCACGTGGAGAAAGGGGAGAAAAAAGCCTTGGCTGACTAAATCCTTTAGTCCCTTGCCTGGTGTTTACCCCAGCATCATATCGCTCCAGATCTAAAATCCTGACTATCCTCAAAACCCCATTACAGACGCTAATCTCCAACAGTGAGCTCTCTGCGGTCTTCACTCTGGGAGGTATAATGTTTAGACTGAATAATTTCACTCCTACTGAAAATGTGTCAATACCTGTTTTTTATTCAATAAAGCATTTTAGTGTATGCATATTTTGTTCAGATTTTGCTTCATTGTGGTCTTATAAATGGCTCTACATGGCATGGGTATGTCTCTAGCATCTTTGTACAGATACAGATCAAAATATTTACCTAATGTTAATTACAAAATAGCTGCCATTCAGTCATAATAAATAGAGAGCAATTGAAATATGAATATAAAATGTCAAGTCTTAACACAGAGTCTCTATTTCAGTATTGAGTTGGTAATTCTGACATATGAATTTGCCTGAATCTAAACCATTGCATTGTTTTCTCTCCTGTGTGTTTAGGCCCCTTTGCTGTCTCTAGGATTGCCCTTTCTGTCTTCCAGGATTGTCCTCTATTTGATTTAGTTCATTTCCCCATCAACCAGCTTCTGTGTCGCTACTGAAGAAATGCATCCACAAAGCATGGTGCTGCCATCACCGAAAACTGTCTGGCGTGGTCTTTAGTCTTTCATTATGCTTTTTCTTTGTTTACCAGTGTTATTTAACAAATGTCTTCGGCCTGCAGAGAACAGCTGTGTTTATGTTCAGGTCAAATTGCACACAAACAGACTGTTTAAATACAAGGTGACTTCTGAAGGCAATTGTTTATATAGATAATATCTACTTCCACTACACATATCACTACTTTATTTGTCTTATAAGGGAACATCTCCTAAGTCTCCATCCAAAACATGGAGTTTTGTCGTTTTGTTTGTGGCTGTAATGTGACAAAGAGTAAAACGTTTTGAACACTTTTGCAAGGATACACTATTTCTTGCAAAAATATAAGATATTTCACAAAAAGCCATATCTCTATGTCCAATGTATTATACACAATGTTTGTTAAAAATGGAATTGCTGGCTTTCTTTCAGCAGTATTGAAATGTCTTCCCTTTGCTTTGTAAAGTGCATTATGGTTTTACATAATGTGAAATTGAAACAATATATTGTCGAAAAGGTTAGAGTTATATAAACTCTTGTTTGCTGAAATAAATGGGATAAATGGAGGTGAGTTATGGTTGGATTTAGTACGGCTGTGGGCCTGGTCTAATATCTTCCCAGATATGTTTAAATGAAATAACACTAAGTCGGTATGCAAAATAGAGACATGTCGTGTAGACGTGCTGTGAGTGAAAACAAGTCAGCAGATAAAAAGACGCAACACTGTAGTGTTGTCAGAGCTGGAAAAAAAAAAAAATTATAGTGGGAAAACACTCATTTCTGGGATGTGTGCGTATCTCCACACAACAGAAAACAAGGCTTTCAGATGTAGAGAGGCAAATGGGAATAATCAAAGTGAACCAGAAACGGAGGGATGATTATTGTATTTTTATCACCTTCAGGATATAAACTTAAGGATAAATAGGGGAAACGGAGTTCAGGCAGCAAAGTCAGAGGTAATTTTCACAAATCTGATATGTTCTAAGCTGAGTGTATTTTCCAGACAAGAGAAGAAATCAAGATAAGTGGCCAACAAAGAACATACTTAGAAAAAAACAGTTTCTACTGCAGTACTTTATGGTCTGGGGGCCTAAAGATATAAATGTACTTCTGACATAGATATCTTTATCAGTCTGACTATGAGCTGGATTTAAGGCGTTCTCTGTGTTGCTAAACCCTGGGGGAAATTGTGTTAAAGTGTACACAGCTGAAAATGTCCTAAGTTTTCTGAGCATTCACTTTCCATTTATCGTGAAAATATCAAGGCGGTTTCCATATAGAATTCAGCTTTATTGATTTTTGTTCCAAAAAGATGAAATGTCAAAGATTTTGTCTGGATTTCTGCTATCTCTGCCCGAGGGTTCTTTCAATCAAAGCAATAATAAAAGATGTAATTTGATGATGCTATGAAGTAGAGTGGGAGTTATGATTCTCTCCTCCACAGCTGGTAGGAATCTGTGTAATGTTAGCATTCATGTTTATGTATGAGGCTCATGTTTTTCTTTTTGTCTCAGTGGCATGTCCTTTCTACCAGAATACATCTACTATTATCTATAGCTAATATACTAGTAAGCTCTAATTTACCATTAAATCAATCTTTTTTTCCCAGAGAGAATTCAACAGAACCCAATGTAACAATCTAATAACATTTGCATCACAGCTTTAAAAGCATTTTTGAACTCCATTAATACTTTATTTGAAAAGAACTGTTTTAATATTAATAAATATACAAGAAATAGAGCACATGCCTCATTAATGTCAAGTAATTCAGAGTAACATGCATATATATATATATATATATATATATATATATATACATATATATGATTAAAAAAAAATAAATTGAGTTGAGTGCTTTGGATTTTCAGACATTACTGTAATTATATG